>BQNB010008006.1:0-91556 GCA_026074375.1 Tanacetum coccineum | reverse complement strand
ATTAGAGATGGAAAAGTGTTTAAATATTATGTATTGGGTGCTTGTATTTATTGCTAAAGAGGTGGTACGAAATCCTTAAGATTTTGGAGGGAGATGACCTAGTTTGAATTCTATGCTTTATTGGCTTGTACATTGAGCTCAAATGAGTTGTACTTTGTTTTAAGGAAGGAAAATATGATTTAAATATTATGAATTAATCACTTTTACATATGCTTGTAGACTTGTACATTCATTTTGTATTATATGAAGTTAGGGTTTTGATATAAACGTTAATGTATAATGCTTGTTTTGAAATAACGTTATAAATGGTAAGTTAAACGGATAACGTATCTGGTAAAAATGATATTAGAACATAGGCTTGACATATTAGAACGTTTACTTGATATAAACGTAGATATAGTTGGCATTGGTAGGTTGCGTGGGCTCGTTTAGTTTGCTATGTAAGTTATGTTACATAGTTGGAATGAATAAAGCAAAAACTTTCCTATGAAAAAGTCGTATTTAATATAATATAAGTGGAATTTACAATGATGAAAATTGTGGGTTGTTACATTCCCCCAAGCTTATAGAAATCTCGTCCTGAGATTTAGTTGAGTGATAGAGTGATATTTGGAAACAGAAGTTCTTATCTTCTACAATTTCTGGTCTGATGGACTACTTTGTTACAATTCTTACACCTGACAGTGCAAGGTCCTATGTGATGCAGTGTACACTTCCTACACAGGGGATGAGTTCCATTATATCCACGGTTTCCATAAGTCCTGAAGGTTTCCTGCCTTCCATTTTGCTGCTGGTGGTAATCATTGTTATGGTTGTTATTGTTGTTGTTACGGTTATTTTGGTTGTTGTTGTTGTTGCGATCATTGGGGTAGTTATTGTTGTCATGATTATTGGGGTAGTTGTTATTGTCATGATTATTGGGGAAGTTGGTGTTGTTGTTTCTTCTATCATCAAACTTTCATTTGTGATCATTAGTTCCTTGCTCAGCATCGTGCTTTGTTACTTGATTCATTAACCTCTGGGTTATGGTAATGGCTTCCTCTAAAGTTTGAGGCTTTGAAGCGGCAACATTTCCTTCAATACTTCTGGGCAATCCCCCGATGAAAGCTTCCATAAGTATCTCAGTGTTTGGTACTATATTTGGACATAAGACTGCTAATTCCTATAATCTTCTAGCATAAGTCATGAGTTCATTTCCTTTTACAACAAAGTTGAAAATTCGTCTTCCATTTTCTTGACTTCAGTTTGAGGGAAATACTTATTGGTCAAGAGCCTTTTCAATTCAGTCCAGGCTATCTTGTGGGCTTGCTCTATTCCAATAGGTTTGGCATAGGAATTCCACCAGGACAAGGCATCCTCAGTGAGATTACCAGTAGAAAATTTCACTTTGTAGTCCTCGGTACAGTTGCTACGAGAAAATACCGATTTAGTTCGTTCAAACCAATGTGGACTGGTTCGCTTCCCAGTGGTTGTGGTATGATCCATAATGAGTTATCTAACTCTGCGAAGATAGACTTATCAAAGGGATAGTCTGGTGGTGGTATAGTTGACCTAACCGGTGATGAAGATCCTACTGATGAAGATGGAGATATTGGAATGGGTGATTCAACAGGTGTCTCAGCGTCTTTAGGTGGTGAAATCTTCTCGGGAGGAAAGAAATGTCGGGAATCAAACATTGGTGATAGTGATAACACTGGAGATGGAGGCAAAATAGTCGGTGGAGCAATAGGAGCTTGTGGTGGAATAGGTAATTCATTATCAGTAGCATCATATGCTTGCATGACCTTCATATATGGGTCATCATAAAAAGGTGAGAGGGCTAGTGAGGCTAAAAGATCCTTAGTTAAATCATCTGAAAAGTTAGGAGAGGTGTTTCCCGGTGAGGCTGGGAAATAGTCCGGTGAAGCCGGGATGTAGTCAGGAGAGTGTGTAGAGGAAAAAGTATCCTCAACATCGGAATCAGATAGGATAATAATAGGATGGGGGAAAGACATGACTATATAACAACCCAGTGGAAATAACATAAGTTATTTATATATAATATAATAGTAGTGTATTATCTGCCAGGGAAATTTGTTACACATACTATTTTGGAAACTGCAATGGCACGGAGGACTTTCTTGGATGGAAAAAGTAGTTATAGTTTAGGTTTTACCCTTGTTCTCAATAACCATGAGCTCTGTTACCAATCTGTAACACCCCCATTTTTGACATATAGCAGCGGAAGCTAATCTGGGGTATTACTTCATGGACAGTATAATCATAGAAAAACAAACTCAATTAAGAGATCGTATTGGAAATTATGTTATCATTTTTTATTTTATTTCCATCAAAGTTTTTCAAAAAGAGGTACTATTTTTCGCAGGACTATATTTTACACGGTATTAACTTATTCACCACAAAATCTAGAACATAAGTTTGAATATAACAATTTTGCCTCTTCAAGTCCGTGCACTCTGGTCATAAAATGCCTCAGTACTGAGATAAAATTGTCCTAAAAAGGTCAACACTAAGGTTGAGTGGAAATTCATTAGGTTTTATGATACATAAGTTTTGAATACAAGTCATTATAAACAGTGGGTTACGTTGTTATACACCCATAAGTGTAATAATTGCAATGAGTACAATTATTATAGAAAACAGTATTATTGCCCTATGCTCAGGATATCAATACGTTAACATGGAAATCACCGTAGTGACATTGGTGGGACAAAGACTTGTCCCTAGTGGAAAGGTAACTTGCCAAGGTTACCCATTAAGTCAAATATAGTACGTTTGGCTACCCCATAAACGGGTATACCAATGGTAGTCGTCACCCCCAATAGATCTATCAACAATATTTGCGTTTACTCGCAAGTAATTAATGGTTCATGATATGGAAATAGTGGCACTGAAAGGTACTTAGGCAATAATATATCTGGATAGCATACAGTTGGAAAAACACTTGCATTCATGGTTTAAGCATGTATCCCCTCGCGGGTTTATAAAGTATTCAAAAGATTTAAAATGCGAGGCTATGAACTCACCTTAACAGAGAAATCTGATTGATGGCAAAAGTATATGAAATGAAAGTAACGGCCTCGTCACGTAACCTGAGGGTAATATGTCAAGTCTTAGTGTGATTGTGTATGTTTGCAAAACTTTATAAAGTTTAACATACATCTTACTTTGATTTATTAATTTATGGAAATACTATATCACTGTTCGGGCTATCATAATTCAGAGGTCATGCAGTAAGCGTTTGAGGAGCCAGGACACTTTAAATCATAAATCCAGCAAACTCGTCAAAACGTATACCTAAATGAAATTCCTCACATGAAACTCCCTAGTAACGTGATACGTTATAGATTAAATGATAAGATTTTATCATTTTAGGTTTCTTCAAAAACTAGCGGATGATAAATTAGGTTATATTTATAACATAATTGTTTTATAACGTTTCGATCGATGAATGATAATGACAAATGTGTAGGGCTTTAATAAAATCGAGTCTTATAAAATGTATTTTTATAATTAATATAAAAATATTACATTTTATACCTTTAAGAATGTAAAATGGCAATATACACCCTTGGTTTATATATATTTACAAAGTTAATCCTTTTAATATAACTTTTAAAATCTTTAAACCTTTAACATTCAAGTATGACAAAACAACCCCTGAAGTTTAACTTTAGGATAATTACATTTTCAGCCCCTCTAGTTATAAGTTTCAAGAATTTACAATATATATCCCTGTGCATGAAATGTTTTGAGTAACAACTCCAAAAACCATAATATTGATATTTTTCAATATAGAAAGTAATTTACAGGTTATAGCTTATTATAATAAGCTAAAATAAGTTAGAGTAAATAAGTTTTACGAGCTTGAAGGTTATGAAAAGAGCTTGTGAGCTTAAAAACTAAAACAGGTTCGTTTGGTTTAGGAAAACCAAAACGCATAGGTTTGTGGTTCAAGGTATAAACAAGTGACTTACACATGATCTAATAAAGCTAATGAAAGATCTAAAATGAAGTAAAAGCTTATAGAACAAGGTGAGGACTTACAAACTTAAAGATGGGTCGAAAAAGAGGGTTTTGTAAGACAATGAAAACCCCGTAGGTTATAATTTATTATTCAGCCACTATTTATAGATTACAAGAGATAAGCAAACCCTAATGGACCCAACCCACCAGCCGGGCTTGGGCCATATTTATTCTCTAACACTCCCCCGCAGCCCGAGCGGTGAAATCGCGAAAGCTCAGACTGGAGAAAAAAACTAAGAAATAAAAATTATTCATGCAGACTCAAGGTATATCTATCTGTCGAAGATGGCAGACTCAACCTGTATCTATCTGCTTAACACGGCAGACTCAAGGTATATCTATCTGTCAAAGATGGCAGACTCAACCTGTATCTATCTGCCAAAAACCAAAAGTCGTCTCGGGACTTATACCTTAGATTCGACAAAATTCATCTCGGGACTTGATACCCTAGATTCGACAAAATTCGTCTCGGGACTTATACCCTATATTCGACACCAACAAAAGTCGTCTCGGGAATTAATACCCTGGATTCGACATAAAAAAAATTAAATAACTATATTTAAAAAAAAATCAAAACAACAACTATTTGATGAGCCGATCAAAGATAACTTCATGTCACCATAACAACTCCAAAACAAGTGCCACATCATTGGGGTTGCTAATTAATATCACTGTCTTCAAAGTCATCGAGATGTGTGTTTGATTGAGGTGGGGTTAGGGTTTGACGGGGTGGTTTAGGGAGGCGGCTCAACTTAGCCACCTCGGTCTGAGGATCAAACCTGCTCCGATACCATGTAAGACAATGAAAACCCCGTAGGTTATGATTTATTATTCAGCCACTATTTATAGATTACAAGAGATAAGCAAACCCTAATGGACCCAACCCACAAGCCGGGCTTGGGCCATATTTATTCTCTAACAGGTTTTTGGTTCGAATAACTTAAAGACGAGTTCTAAGGCTTCTTCTTCTTTATCTTTGGCTTCTAATCCGATCTAAGGACTTTACTTCTCTTCTACGACATATATAGAACATGATTTGAGTATGTGTTGAGTTTTAGAGATGAATTGAAAGAGTATGTATGTATGCGTATATATATAGGGCTAGGGAAACTTGGAGGCCAAGTTTAGGTAAAGTAATGGCCAAATTACTTGGAGTGGTGGCCAAGGTGGATGGAGTAGGGACCAAGGAAGGCTAGTATGGTGAGTATGAAGAGCTAGGATGAGGTGTAAGGGTGTGAAAGGGGTTCGGTTATTAAGGAGTGACAAGGAGGTGTTTTTGCTTGATGAGCAAGTGTGTGACTAAAGTGTGTGGGTGCTAGGTTGATGACAAGGTGCTGAAGGTGGTGGTGAGGTCATTATGCTTGAGGTGCTTGATTGATTAGAATTAGGTTTAGAAGTAGTTTATGGGTCGCGAGTTCATGGCTGTTTTTGGACAGCCAACATCAGTCCCGGTAAAATGGTTGTCATTTACAAACCGTAATTCCGATTAAGCTCAAACCAGTGAGCGTGGTTAGATATTTGAGTCCTCTACAACTTTTAGTTTTACATATTTTGGGGTGACTATACAAAAATTTAGAGATAATAGCCACTTATTATAGGTGTGTAGAATCTGCGTACTTTTACCATTTCGGCTATAACTAATTCATCCGACATCGAATCGGGTTGTGTCAATCGGCAAAATGATCACAAGACATAGGGCTACAACCTAGTATTTTTACTTAATACCCAAAGCCTATTGATTTTTCCTAGATCATATGTTTTATCAACGGATCAGATTTCTGAAAACTTTGAACTAGTTTAAGGGTGTAACGGATTTGCTAGGGTTTTCGGGTTTAGAATTAAGGTTTAGGTTTTAGGGTTAGTGTAGGAGCTGAGATTGGAGAGGGAAAAGTGTTTAAATATTATGTATTGAGTGCATGTAATTAGTGCTAAAGAGGTGGTACAAAATCCTTAAGATTTTAGAGGGAGATGGGCTAGTTTGAATTCTATGCTTTATTGGCTTGTACATTGAGCTCAAATGAGTTGTACTTTGTTTTTAGGAGGGAAAATTTAATTTAAATATTATGAATTAATCACTTGTACATATGCTTGAAGGCTTGTACATTCATTTTGTATTACGTGAAGTTAGAATTTTGATATAAACGTTAACGTATAATGCTTGTTTTTAAATAACATTCTAAATGGTACGTTAAACGGATAACGAATTTGGTAAAAATGATATTAGAACATAGAATTGACATATTAGGACGTTTACTTGATATAAACGTAGATATAGTTGGCATTGGTAGGTTTCGTGGGCTCGTTTAGTTTGCTATTTAAGTTATGTTACATAGTTGGAATGAATAACGCAAAAAATTTCCCGTGAAAAATTAGTATTTAATATAATATAAGTGGAAATTACAGTGATGAAAATTGTGGGTTGTTACATTATAGAAAGGATAAGTTAGCTTATTAGAATAGCTTATTAAATCAGCTTATGGCTTTTAGCTTGATAAGTACACGAAATGAGCTTTTTAAGGTTTTAGGGTGCATTTAGGGCATGGTTTGGTTTAGGAAAACCAAACGAATAGTTTCTATGGTTCAAGGCTTATACAAGTAACTTAAATTAGTGTTATACAAATAAGATAAGGTAGTTCCAAGTCAGGCCTTAAGATTCTGCTAAGTGGTAAGACACGATTGTGTTTCTAGACCTTTTTAACGGATTTCGGTGATTGTCATGTTCGAGTTCATACTCGTGTCATTTTGGATACCATTAAGCCCACTCATTTATAACTCCTTATTTACATAAAGAAGCGTCCAAATTTATGTAAGTAAGAAATGATAAATTTATGGTTCGGTGATTTATAATTTATTTATTTAAATAAAGAGGCGTCTCAATCCATTTAAATAAAGAGATTATAAATCATCCTACCTAATAATTTCTGATGCAATACGTGTACTGGTATGTGTTTAATTACACATACCATTTACCTAGGACAACGTGCTTAAAAGACCAAAAACATACCAATAATACATTGTATTCGTGTGTTTTCCATTTATATTGTACATGAAATGGATATATGACCAAAAAGGACAAAAACAAAGCCAAAATGACAAAATGAGCATGGGAATGGAAAGAGCGTAAAAAGTCAAAGTCTACCATAAAAGTCAACAGTCAAAGCCGAAGCCGAAACCGAAGAAAACTTATCAGGCCAACCCGACACATTTTATTGGGCCAAGTCGGCCCAATAAGCCATCCAAAATAAGCTAGATATAAGCTTATCTCATTTTGGGCTTATATTAACAAATTTGCCAAATAAAACAACTACAAGGCCTAACTTAATCTCAGCCCAAGTCCTCAAAAGGACTATCCTTGCAACACAGCTATACACCTTCTGGGGTATTTCTGCCAACTCCATATACCATTAACACCACAGGGACCACCCATGAAATAAAACTATACAAGTTCAGGAGGAAATGCTGCCAACTCACAAAACCTTAAAACAAAAACCCTTTCCCGCCATTCTTTACTGTATATCTCCCACACACTTATATGTGACCTGCTACACCAGACAAAACGCTAAATCCACTCAACCCCATAACAAACCTATCACTATCCTTCAACCCTACACCACAAAACTACAAGAACACGTTGGCAATCCTCTATACTTTGATTGGTTGTTGAAAATGGATAAAGGATCTAGGGCTGTGATTGTAATGCTTGGTGACTAAGATTATCCAATGGATATGATTGAAGACTTGAAGCCTCTCACAACAAAAACACAACAAGCACACAAGGGCTGCTCAAATTCGTTTATATAAAGACTTAGCCATTTTTAGTTTTTAGGAAGTAGTGTAATTTATTTGTAAGAGTAGTGTAGTCTTGTTTTTACTTATTTACTTTATTGTATTTCAATCCTTGTAATCTTTTAAATTTTAATGAAATTTCAGCTTTTTCTTAAATTCTATCTTAATTACTATTTTATATTATGCACTAAGTTTCCAATGTTTTAAAAGTGATCTTAATACGCTCTTATTTAAGCTCTTATATAACCTGTTTTTGTTAAGCATTAAAAACCTTTAAGTGTTTAAGCTAATTTCACCAAAAATTACTCATATGTGTTCAAGAATCAATAGAGCATGGTGAATAATGGATGGCCATGGTATTAGTGCATCATGGGAAGCTCTAGGTTGATTTGAAAGCTATTTGGGTTGTTTAAAGTTCTTGACAAAAGCTAAGGCCCCTTTGTAAGTTTGAATTTTCATTTTCAAAGTCAATTTTATGATTTATTTGATTTACTTTCTAGATTGTTCACATTGTGTTTTAATCTGTCTATAAGTTTGCTATTCAATCTCATAAAATGCTTTTTAGTCTAGTTGTTTGCTTTTGATCATTTGTTTAAGTCTAAACTTGTCTTTTATTTTCTTTAAGGAGTGTTTGGTTTAACGTCTTGTTACTTAGGAAAAATCTGTTCATGCTCATTTAGTTCTCAAAATCAGTTTTAGATCATTACACAACAGTATTAGATCATGTTTAGTTAAGTTTGAATCAAGTACTTTGAATTTTTGATGCGATGCTATGCATATGTTTAAATCTGTAAAGGTTTTATGATTTTACATTGCATCACTTTTGATTTTAAGTTTGTGTTGTGTTTAAGTGTGTAAACATGTTTGTCTTAGTCTTATAAATGCATTCAATATCTGGTTTTAGAGTCTTGTTAATTGTTTTATTAAAATGCAAGTTTTTCAAAGCTTTCAAATTTTCACTATGTAGGTTTTGGTTCATAATCTTTCAGTTGTTAAAATGTGTTTTTCATGCTTAGAATGCATCATAAATCATTGTTAAAATCTAGTCAAACAAGTTTTTGCACTATTTCATTAGTTTTCTAAACAATGGGTCAAAACTGTTTCTTAGTTTAAGTTATGGGTTAGTTTTTATCAAAGTTCAATTTCATTTTTAGATTAGTTAAAGTTTGTTTTAGACTTTGAATTTTTGAGCATAAGTAGTTTGGTAGGTAATATTAATCTGTTTTAAGTTTTTGTAGTATAATAAGCTCATTTGGAGAGCTTACTAGAGGGCTGCAAAAGCCCTTTGGCTTGTGTCTTTGTTAAAAGCTCAAAACTGCTTATCTTTCTTTTAAGCATTTCTGCTTATCTTATTTGGCTTATTTCAGTTCTACCTGCTTATTTAGGTTAGTTTAGCATGTATCTTGGCTTTTTGGTACATTCTGTGAGCTTATATGAGCTTTTTTAGCTCAAACAGTTTGTTATTTTGAAAGATTTCTAGTTTTTAGCTTCTGTCAGTTAAAAGCTCATTTATGTGCTTATTATTGCTTTTTAGCCAGAATTCACAAGGATCATCCTGTTGAACAAATCATTGGAGATATACATTCAGCACCTAAAACCAAAAGGATGACAAAGAGTGTGACTGAACATGGTATGTTTAGTTCAGTGCAACAGAGGATCAACCACAAAGATTTTCAGAATTGTCTGTTTGCTACCATACCAGAGCTATCTGGTATACCCTTGCAACATTTAGAATTTAACCTTTTTTAGGCCTTTTAGCTTTTCAGCCATAATTGGCTTATTTCCAGCTTATTCATTTAGCATTTTTCTAGTTTTTCATTTTTCCTAGAATCTAAACTGTCCAAAGTATTTTCCATGAATTTTTTAGAATTTTTAAAATTAGTTTACTATTTTTTATGCATTTTTTAGATTAAATCCGTTTTTAATTCATATTAAATAAAATAAAAATCAAAAAAATATAATTCTTTTTTTTTAATTTTCTTTAATCATTTAGGATTGTTAAAAATTAATTTTGCTTTCGTAGGGTTAAATTTATAGAATTTGGTTTTTTAAAGAACGGGTTTCGTTCCCGTTATCGTTTTTTCACGTTTTAGCTTTAATTGCTTTCGTCTTAGGTTTTCCTTTACTTGTTTTTGCAATTTATTTATAGAAATAGAAACCCAATCCAACTTGTGATTATTCAAGCATAAATTCTCAAACGTAAGCTCGATTTTCAAATTCACGCCTCGTCTGGACACGACCCGGGATGGTATTTTAGGGTTTTTGCTTTGGATAAAAGTAAAAATCTTCTTAAAAGCCTCATGGAATACTTATCTCTTTATTATTGATCTTATCCTTATTATATATTTATATTATATTATATTTATATATATTAAGCGGACGAGACCAATTTTTGGCGCCGTTGCCGGGGAGGTGTGTACGATTATCGAGTTGAAGTTTGTTGTGCCTTGAAGACCCTTCCTCGTGAAGTTATCATTTTCTTTTGTGAATATTTTCTTTGTATTATAAAAATTAAAAAAATACCAACAATACTTTTCTTAAAGTATTAAAAGTACAAAAAAAATAAAATCAAAAAACAACAAAAGATTTAAAACTTGCCTTTGTGTCATTTGTGAAGTACGACTCTGTTATCCCACTAGTTTAATCCATTACACAACAATAATCTATACCAAAATGCTAGAAAATACGAAATCTTAGAGAGAGAAAGTAGAGAGAGAAACAAGAAAGGAATATTAACTTAAAGAGAGTTTGGAGGATTACAAGTGAAATGAAATGTAACCTACACCCTTCACCAAGTGTGGTGAAGGGATATTTATACCCTAGCCTTCTAGTTGGCTCATGGGCTTTCTTAACGGGCCTGGCTTGGCTAATCTTGGGCTTTCACCCTTAACATGGACAACATTAGATTACAAACCAAGCCCGATGATACCCGACTAGCCTATTACATAACAAGACCTATTTGACTTAATGAGACCGATAACATTCTTGTTTGACTTAATATAATTAAGGCTAACAATCTCCCCCAATGTTGAGGTCTCTTTCTTCAAACTTCTCTGTATCACCGATGACATTGAAGATATGACGTTTAACGTTTATGCTTTGCCTTGTTATGGTCTTGTCTTGTTTGTAATGGCTTTGTTCATCCATGCTTTGTGATCTTGATTTTGAGCCTTTATCTTTTGACTTTAAATTCTTGAGATCGTTATCTTGCATCATCTCCTTGACTTGAATCATCTTGATTTGACTTCCTTGATCAACTTGTGCTCTTGACCAACATGCTCATACTTGTTACATTCTTGTTTTTCATCACAGCAATCGAGAAAAGACTATAGATCAGGAGGATCTTTCGAAGTCTGGAAAGCTTTGTTGTAGGAAAATAAGAGATATTGACTACTATGCTGATCCAACAAACAACGTGACGACATCGACGTTACAATCAAAAAGGTCAATATTTTCCTAATTATGAAAATAAATCTGTACATTAGTACGTATGTTAATCTTTGACGTTCAAGTGTAGGAATAATTTATATCCCATCAACGATTGAGGGGGACAGTTATATGTTTTCTTAACCTCGACTTGCAATAATGCCACTACAATTTCTCCCAAAATTATAACATATTTAAATCAATTGATATTCGAAAATTCAAAGGTTTAAATTTTTTTGATAAAGGGAAGAAAAAATGTGATTTAAAATATGTGTTTAATAATAATCGGGATTATTAGGACTCATATACTATCGCCCAAACTTGCTAAACAATATCGAATACCGAAGCACATTTTAAGGGGAACGTTTCTGAAAAAAAAAGCAACGATCGGGTACTAAACGCTTTATAATTTATATCAAAAGTACCTTAATTGATTTTCAATTGGCGTTTTATTGGAAAAGGATACTGTACCAAAAGACCGACCATGGCATTTTACTTTAATGGAGTTATAAGGTTGTCATGCTAGTATCTTTTTGCTCCCCCTACACATGTGCATCGATATTCGAAAGTTGTTTTGCACATGCAAGGTTCAAGCTATTACATATAAACAATCGAATCATTAGTTATCAGTATTTCTAAGTCACATTTTCTCCACCGATCAAAAGTATGCCACTCTTGTATAGTTTTGATCAACAATGGACTTAAAATAAATTTAAGCTCGCCATCAATCAATGAAGATATAGATATACCACTTTAACGCACAGATATTCAATAAATATTGAAATGAAACCTAAAATATACATAGACAAGAGTGATAAATCAATCTGTCTAAAAAAGAAGTTTGTCGTTCATTCCAATCGCTCAGCAACAGAATCAGCAACAACTTTTCTCACATTTAGATTAGATACATCTCATGTGAGAAGAATGAATGAGTCCAAAAATCCTTTGTGTGCATTTCCTGCAAGACTGTTAGTAGCACTGATTATCCCCCTCAAACATTGACCCGTTTTCTATTTAAAGAGCTGTAGTCATTTTTTGAGCTGTAGTCATTCTATTTAGGGGGACTGCCAGTGGAAATGTCCTTTAGTTTTCTATCT
Source organism: Tanacetum coccineum (assembly GCA_026074375.1). Lineage (NCBI taxonomy): Eukaryota > Viridiplantae > Streptophyta > Magnoliopsida > Asterales > Asteraceae > Tanacetum > Tanacetum coccineum. The sequence goes on along the minus strand of BQNB010008006.1, from coordinate 79,221 downwards.
TTACGTTTGTAACTAGTGAGAGGCTTCTTAGAGAACCTAGGTGTCACAATGACATTATTAGCAAGTTCACTAGTACTAATGCTTCCTGATTTTTCTAAAGGCACTACTTCAGGTTTAGTGATCCTAGTTAAAGGGCACGTATCACCTAAAGTAAATTTTCTTCCCGTGGGCTTCCACTTAGAACCAACGCTAGCAAATATTTTGCCAGTAGCTTTCCAAACTTGCTTCACAGTTGCATCATTATTGACCTTGGGGTTTTTAGCATTCACAGAATTCAAATTTTTTACACCACACTTATTATGATTACCAAAACCCAAACATTCATTACATATGTTACAAACAGAAACAGAGTTCGAAATAAATCCAGTACGTTTAACGCTCAAACTAGAATCAACATGATTCCTTTTATTCAAACTCCTAAGGGGATTATCTACTCTCTTCACGTTCTCACTCCTAGCTGGCAAATTCCTATGGGTCTTCGTCTCGCACTTAGATTTTGACTTGCTAGCTTCAGTGACAGATTTTATTCTTGTAGACAGATTTACACACACGTTAGTCTGTTTAACTAAAGATACTGTCTCTTTCCTAGGTAAAGGAGTATTGGCTTCCCTATTGTTTCTTTTCTGAGGAGGGACATACTTAGGTGTCATGGCATACAAGCCAGGAGCAAGTACTTTGGGTTTCTCAGGGACAGCTGCTCTACTACTCACATTACTATTACTTTCTGCTTTAGACTTATACAAATCTTGATAACGCTTTTTAATAGACACGTTTTCATCCCTAAGGCTATCATTCTTAATCCTAACAGTAGTGAGTTCCTCTTTTAACTGAGTATTTTCAGTTTCTAGGGCTTGAAATTCTAGAGTACTCAGGTTGGGGTTGGCACTAACTTCGTTCATGTTACCGATTTGAGCCTTTAACTTCCTGAGTAACTCATATTTCCCTTGAAGTTGATCTTTCAACTTGTTGATTTCAAAAAATACATTAAGTTCAGGTGAGCTAGAATTATTATAGACATGTGGATTTTCAAAAAATACATTAAGTTCCTGATATTTTGTTTCAATGAAAGAACATCGTTTTTCTTTTTCAACAAGTAGTTGTTTCACCTTTAAAAGCTCAGCTTCAAGTTCCAGATTTCTGGAGTGTTCCTCAACGCAATTAGATCTAGGTTCAACGCTCATAGGCACAACAATATCGGAAGTAAGCACAACAGAACAAATATCTTTAGACACAGATTCAGCTAGCAAACACTCATTTTGAATCAGGAGATTTTTATTCTCTATTTCCAAACTCTTCTTATCAATAACACATTGATCATACTCTTTGTCTAGCTCATCAAATATTTTCATGTATTTAGATACTTCTTTAAAGAGATTATCTTTTATACCTTTAACATGCGTTTTGAGTTTTTCATAAAAAGGAATTATTTCTTCTATAAAGCACTTTTTGGTATGTTCAAAATGCCACTCCCCATTTGTTATATATGAGGGTGTCGTTCTGTCTTTGACAACCTTATCAAACTCTGGAAAACATGCTTTTAACATTTTTAACTGAGTGTTAACTTGACTCTTGGCAGGACGAGTACGAACAAAGTTAGTTACAGGTTTAGACTTGTTATAATTATAACTAGCAACTTCATTAGCTGGTAACCAATAAACCTGTTCTCTAGACAACTGCTTTTGAGGCACAAAGGTTTTACACAACGGGTCTTTCATCCTTTCTAACATCTTAGTTCTACTAACTTCAGCTTGAACTAAGGTCTCTTCACTATCATATACCCTAAGGGGGTATGTACAGGATCAACAATTACGTCACCAAGATATAGGGTTGGGCAACACAGCTGAGCTGATTTGAGATACAGTGGATTATGATGACCAAGAGCAGATTTGTGTAAGTCCTTTATAGAAAAAGTGGGTCATTTAGATAACATAGGAACAGTTTGTATAGGTTGACCATACGATTGAAAAAGTTCCATGACAACCTTGTTAGTATTTCTCAATCAAACTAATTCCTCCAGATAACTTTCCTCAAGAGCATTGTTATCTGCTTTTAACTTTTCACTTTCTGTTTTCAAAGACTTGTTAGACTCAACATGTTGTAAAAGTTGTTGTTTTAAAGATACAAGTTGTTCTTCAAGGTTAGCATTTCGTTTGTTACGTTCAAAAACTAGTTTTTCTAAATCCTTTTTAACATTACTTTGTTCTAGATTTTGAACCTGTGTTTTGTATCTCTCAAGCTCAGCTTTTAAGGAATCATTAGCAAAGCTTTGTTCCTCATTAGTCTTAATGTGGCCCACAAGTTGTGACCTTAAATCATCAAGAATAGTAATCACAGATATTCCACCATGTACGACAGAAGATACATCAGTTGGAACACTTTCAACTTCGTTGTTTAATTGGTATTGATGATATGGAATGGTGTTATCATGATCATCGATAACCGAATCAACATCAGAGTCTAGTTGTTCTCCCCCATGTATCTCTTGTGATACCTGAAGATTCATATTATCAAAGAAGTGATTATCATAAGTGTGTACCTCTGAATGAAAGTTAGTATCATTACTGGTGCCCTGTCCAGTAGATGGATCAGTCTGCATCAGATTGGCCATGAATGCTGCCGCTGCGTGAGGTGCTTCATCGACATTAGAATCATAACGGTTATCCATACCAGTTGCACTTGACTCTTTATCATTTGTTGCCATAAGATAAAGTGAAATGAAAGAACGGATCTTGAGTGGTAGTTTGTGTTTGATAATTACTGTTCACGGGATTTTACAAATCTTGGATTAAAACCGAGAAAAGAATCGTATCTTTCGTGGGATTTTACAAAATCAAGAAGAAACCGTAAAACAATAATGAATTGATAGGATGTAGAAGGAAAATAAACTAAGAATATAATTTCCAAAATTTAGAAGATTATATCCCTTGAATTTAGGAACCAAATATTCACTTCCAAAATTAACCGCCAACGATAAAATCAAATCCCTCGATTTTAGGAAACAATTATTTACTTCCTAAAAAAATATAGATCTCTTCTAAAAAATAAGCCAAAAAAAAACTTTTTTTAAAAAAAATCTGCCGAGATTTTTTTTAATAACAAACAGCCAACAATAATTTTTTTAATCAAATTAGCAGAAAGTTTTTTTTTAATACATATATACAAAGTATACAAAACTGAGATACCATCGTTACTCATTGGCGGACTCTTGGTAATGATTTGGTGAATATGTCTGCCAGTTGATATTTTGTTTCTACAAAGTACACCTCGACAACCCTGTTTTCCACTTGCTCTTTGATGAAGGGATGTCAGATATCAATGGTGTATGGGTTAGGTTTAGTTTGGATTCGTTGATGTTGAAGGTTGTTGTTGATGTTGTTACAGGTTGTTGATGCTTTGGTGTTGGTTATGTTCATCATTTAAACACAACTGGGTTGACTCGGTTAGAACCGAGTTGACTCAGTTTTCTTTCACCTTTATATACGAAACCAACTGTTGAAACCTTTTATGCCTAAAACCCATCAGAACCTGCTATTGAGACTCAATCTTTCAGCAGACCCCAAAGAAAGTATAAAGAAATCTGCTTGTGCTGCTATCGCTTCTTCTTGATGTCATTTAAAACCTTGTCATGACCGCTGCTTTGAACATCTTGAACGTATAGTACAAACATTCCTTGAATCTTGTAACATTATAACAGCAGTAACAATAAAAACGACAGCAAACCCTAATTTCACTCAATTTAATCATGAGCAGATTACCGAAAACCATAACCATTACCGAATTTGATCAAAAATAAATTTTCTTTCATTAAATTCGATTGTAAAAACCTTTTAAAACCTAGATCAAGAGCCCCATGGCTCTGATACCAATTGTGAAAACCATATGATCGTTTAAGCTTAGTTTGTTTAGAACTTTAATCTAGGATGAACAATAACAAAGAACAATAGAATGTACAGTGGAATAAAAATTAAGAACATTCTTTATTATTGCCTAACAAGGTTTCATCATCATCTTTATACAATGACTACTACAAGCCCCAATTCTACCTTGATCAATGGTAGAACGTGTTATCTAAACTATAACAAGGAATCAAAGATCCTTGAGGCTAAACCAACCAAACCCTAGTCGTCTCCTTAGAGAACTTGACGCCTAGAACACACACACTTTTCTAGTGTTTTACATCTTGACACATACATTTTTCTGGATGCTAAAACTATGTGTCTATGATCTCTTTATATTGAGAGATCATGACTTACGAAGGAAGTTAACATAAAGATATAAACAAGTAAATCTTTTAAACATTAAAAAATATCTTCTGTTATCTTTATCTTCTTAAGGAGATCTTCCAGAATCTTTATGTTTTGATATCTTTGACCAAATCTTCCATAATTCTCCACCAGCTTGTATAATTCCAATCTTGACGATTTAGTCCTTATGTTGCATTCTTTTATTTATTTTGTCTCATCAAATCTATAATTCCCAACAATCTTCCCTTATTTGATGATGTCAAAACAAACAAAGTCTTGTACAAACTTCATCATAAAGCCAAAGCTTCCCTTGAAGTTGAGATGTAATCATCTCCCTGAATGAAACAAAACTTCCCCTTAAGTAGATTTCCTTTGTACCATGCCACACTAAGGATCTACAAGTTGCCAATTGTACCTGTTAACATCTTCTTCCCCTTTTTGTCATAATCCAATAGGGGACATATGAATATAAGAAACTTTGATTTTGACCACTACAAACCAATATCACACTTCTAATCCAAGCCTTCTATCTCCTCAAATTACCCACCCTTAAGCACAATAAGAAAAATGAACTTGAGTAGTAGAAACTCGCACTAGCAGTAGTAATAATGACTAGCAGTAGTAAAAACCTTCACCTCAATGACGCATGTAAATGGTTTAACATGTTAACATTAAGCTTCCCCTGAAACCCACATGTTAACCATTTCTTGAATCTTTAATTCTGTAGGCTCTATGTAATGATTACGGATGGAGAAAACTAAGTATAACGAACTTGATGCTGAAGTAGAACAACCCAAACTTGTGTCTTATATCTTGTACTATCCACATGACGTCAAACTCATACCAAGACCAAAGTATAAGTAGATCACAACCTCTTGACAAAATCCTCATCTTCTATGAGACACATAACCAAAGTGATAGCAAATGTGAGCATTGAGCACCATAAGTTAGATCACACACCTTTGCTAGATTCGTCAAGTCTTCGTCACATCGTTTCTAAGCACGAAAAAGTTATCTCTAAATGTTGTAAGCCATTTAAGATATGATAAGAACACAAACCTGTGAAACTCCACTTCAACTTGAAATAAGTGATAAATAATCCTCTTCGTAACTAATTAAACAATCAATCCAAAAACAAGCCTTTTAAACGTTTAAGAACATTTAAAAACAAATCCAAAAACTAAACAATAAACACCCAACAAACTTGTGCTTCTGTTTTGTCCGAGATCCTAAAGTGTGTGTTATTCGATATCTGCTAAAGCTAGCAGTACAAACAATGAACGAACAATACTAACTGCTAATCACTAGTAGTACAAAGTATTCAAGCAGTAGTAACTTTCATGTTGTCAAATACCAAACAGTACAAACTCTTCCCCTTGAACGAGCATCATGGAGTTACCATGACAGCTTTAATTTGGACAACATTAACATCATATGCATGAGTCATAACCCAAACAAGCAGCACTAATTTGTTAAAGCATGCATAAATATATATACTTGATATCCCCAACCTTGTATGCGAAAAGTATTAACCACCATTAAGCAGCATTAAACAGCCACGTCAAGCAGTATTAATTCGTTTAATCCATTGGCAGCATTAAAATCATAGCAACATTAACAACCACGACCTAAAGCCCAATAGCATTAAGTCACTTTACATATATTCATACAATTTTAACATGGAAAGGCAGCATTAATTTTGCTTGTTTCTACTGTTAGCACGAAGGGTACACCACACATATGATTAGCACATGATAACACAATTAGGTTCTTCTCCCAAAACCAGCAACCTCCGTACTATTATTATTATATATATGCAATTTATACCATCAATTCCTGTTGCTAACGACACATCAGTAACCTCTCCATTCACACAAACTTACAAACATGAACACATACAATATCTCCTTACGATTAGTAAATCCATGCTCCATCACACTAAATTCCAAGAACAAAAAGATCATGTGAGAAGCTTTGTTTAAACCCTAAATAATTAGGATATTCTTCAACGTGAATTATAACCATATGATAATGGTGCGTCATTCCACATCAAACAATCAACAATCAAATCAAACTATAAAACCGTCATCCCCATGGATAAAAAAGATAGAATATTCACCATAGATCTAATACACTCCACCAACGATCCAAAAGTAACCTGGTTCAATTGTCAGCAATTGGCTCCAAAAGATAGCACAATGAAGAACACGACTGCTCCCTTCTTGTATACAAACCATGAAAGCAACCGGATCCAACATTGATCCATAAAAGCAGCTAACAGAAACCATGAAAATCATATAGCCAAAACCTTAGTAATTAGGGTTTTCTTGGTCTTGGTTTAATAACATAGATCGTTGAGAGACGATTTCCATAAAGATACGAATAATAGCAGATCCACCTGTCTTAAGAAAAACAAATCCATATGAAACAATTGCATACCTCTTGAATTAATTTGAAAGATCAGATCAAAAACAAAGAGATAGAGAGGAGTTTTAATAAAGATTTGTTGCCGAATATTTTATAAGATGAGAGGCTGAAAATCATCATACATACAAATGAACCAAGAAAGAACAATGAATCCTTTTTGTTAAAGCAACATCTTCTTTTTGCATATACCGAATTAGGGTTTAGAATAAACCCTAACTGCACCGATTTTGAATTATCTTGAATTACCAAAAAAGAAGACAAAATTCGATACTTTTCTTTCTTAAATTTGATTTTCAAAACCTTATACAATCCTAGATCACGAGCCTCGTGGCTCTGATACCACTTGTTAAAATCATTTTAAGCTCAAGATTGGTTAGATCTTTATATCTAGGATTAACAAAAATAACAAAGAATATAGATACAATGCAGCGGAATATAATGAACACGATTCAATGTTATTTAAACAAGGTTTTATTACCATACGTTTCCATCAAGCCCCAATTCTAGATGATCAATTCTTGGGGCTACACACAACTTCTAGGCGTCTACTTAGAGAACTCACGCCTAGAACTCACACACATCTTTATAAGACGTCTACATATTTTTTGTGCACACAAAACTATGTGTCTATGATCTCTTTATATAGGGAGAGATCAAGACTTACAAAGGAAGATAAACATTAGACAAGTAAATCTTTTAAACATTAAGGAATATCTTCTGTTATCTTTATCTTCTTAAGGAGATCTTCCAGGATCTACATAATTCTCCACCAGCTTGTAGAATTCTTTAATAACAATTTTAGTCTTTTTGTTTTATTCTTTTATTTATTTTGTCTCATCAAATATAGAATCCCAACAAAACTTTTCTTTTAATTAAAGTATTATATATATATATATATATATATATATATATATATATATATATATATATATATGTAAAAATACTTTTGTAAAAATGTGATGATTAAGAAAAATTATTTTCTTGATCACTAATCATGTTTAATGATTTGTTTATGCATACCTTAAGTGATTTACATTTGAAATGGAAATTTACAATTAATAATTTGTAAACGTTTATTTATATCGTAAACGTTTTTACATTTTGTTATCTTCAAAACATCGAGAGGTCGAAAAATATAAATAATGTTTTTAGACATTATTTGTATTAACACGGTGTTTCTTTATTATTTCAGCCTAAGAGGCGAAGGAGCCGCTGCAAGACGTCCTAAGAATCAGGGCTGAAGAGCATCTATAGAAATTTGCTCGAACATTGGCGCCATCTGTGGGACTTGAAATACCAATCTACCAATTTCCTAAAGTTTTATGATGGTTTTTCGAAGATTACTCAATGGAGGAGGGTGGAAAATTGAACCGAGGACCTGGGATGATGAGGATCCTCGGGTGTAACCCTCTGCTCCCGCCGAACAAGTTCAAAAAGGCCCCTCTCCCGTATTTATGAAGGAAACCATTGATGTACTGAGAACCATGATCAAAGAGCTTGACAACCGGGGTCAAGAGATGGTAACCCCTCAAAGGCTTTTCAAGGAATGGTTAGGCGGAGCTGGGTCGGAGAACTCTTAGACTAGTCCTTTGGCTAAAGAAGTAAGAGGGTACTCCTCTGATGGGTCCTCTAGGTCAAGGAGCCGAATTAGGTCTCGGTCTGCTCAAAAACATCGGAAGAGTATCTCGAGTAAGAAGGGGATCTCTAAGTCTCATCGGTCAGCAAGATCAAAAGCACAAAGTAGGTCAAAGCCTAAGAGTGTTAAGTCGAAGCCTCAGTCAGGGAGAGTGTCAGGACCAATAATCACTTCACTTACATATCATATAGCTCGAAATCAAATAAGAAAGATAGAAAGAAGAAAGAAGAAATATTAGATTAGGAAAAGAGAGTGTTTGGATGGTTACACCTTATGTGTGTGAAAACAAATGGGAACCAACACCCTTTCCACACTTTGAGAGGGGTATTTAGACCATTGTTTGGGACGGCTTCATTAAGCCTTTGTTAGGCCAAATGGTATTGTTTCTTGGGTCAGGCTTGGGATTACTTTGGGCTTTAGCCCGATACACATACAATATTAGATTAAGAAATGAGCCCGATACCCGCAACTAGCCTATTACAACATATATTAAATAAAGATCGCGATTCCTTATTTGACTCAATATTTTAAGGCTAACAATCTCCCCCGAAGCAAGGTCTTTGAGATTTTCTTGTCGTTGAGTTCTTAAGTCTTGGACTTTATCTTTGTTGTAGGCTTGCTCCTTCATGTTGTGTGATCTTTGATCTTGAGCCTTTGTCATTGTCTTTTGACTTTGTCTTTAAGTCTGAGATCTTTAAATCTTTCCTTGTTTGTCTTTGTCGTCTTTGCCATCTTGCGATCTTGTATCTTGACGAACATGCTCATACTTTGCATCAACTTGAAAGCTTGCTAACAATCTCCCTTGACAATCTTTGTCTTGATAATCTTGATATCTTTAAGGAAGATCTTAAATATCATAGTTTCAAAGTCTTTTGTCTTTGAGCTTGAGCTTTCTTGATTCTTGAATCTTGATGCTTATAGTATGTCTTTGCAGCTTGAGCATGAGCATGTGGTAATGAATCAGACTAAGCTGGAATGGATTGCTACACCGTCTGCATTTAAAAGGTTAGAAATAAACAGATATGGACGAATATGGCTTTGTCATTCGTCGAAGTTCGGTAGCGAATACCTCCGATTCCATGAGGAACGACCTGTGATCGAGTAGACTCAATTTAGAAGAGCCTCCTTGACAGGATTTCCAGCTTGAGAACAAAGTTCCTCTTACACAGATGTATTAGGATTCACCATGCTTGCATGTTTCAATTACCAGAAGTTCTTCAAAGCAAAACGACACGGTAAGAGTGAATCAGATAGTTACTATCATTCTGATTGAGTCGTCAATTCATAGACTAGACTAAAATTGATATCCAGTTGACACAAGCTTGATCCATATAGAATCTCGCAAGTTACTACCGCAGTGGCCTTTGTTTGATGATGTACACTAGATGGATTTCCATTCGTCATTGTGAATTTACAAAAGAGTATCACTCTGAATGGTTCTGGCAGAATCACAAGAATAATGCGTTAGGACTACTTGGTAACAGTTTAGTGACTCTATGGGTGTTCAACAAGTGTTTGTAATGGAATGTGTCCTAATGAGATTTATTTTATTGATCTCTTGGCTTTAGACTCGATTAGTACGTTTTGGTTTTAGTAATCGAAGGCTGGAGCACACTGCCACCTTTTCAATATCAACAACCTCGGAGTGAGAAAGTCAATAGAAGTCATGTTGATCTCCGTGACAAATGAGATAAGTATCTGTTGAGAGAAACTTGAATGGCTGGGAAGGGTTGTATAGTGCATCACTAGGTCCATGATGTCTTGTCTTCAATACCTAAATTCATCTTTGTAAAAATCAATATCATATGTATTGACCCAGTTTCTGCTTAAAGTGTGTGGAGGGCTTCTTTCTTTTCACCCTTTATCCATACAAATAAAAAATATTTTTTTTTTTTCATTTTTAACCACTCCTTCAATGCTTACCAAGACGTCATTACTAACACCTTGTTATGATTGTTCCAGTGTTAACTCATGTCTTAGTCGGCGTTATTCCCATTTCTCATTCTTTTCCAAATCATACCTAAGGACTGCTATTTCTAACTATGGAATGTCCTTAGGTAGATCCCTCCGGTTCTGGCTAGATCATAGGACTAATACCTAACCTAACCACCTTATGACTTCATAATCGTCATGAAATTAATAGGTTGTTGGGTATTTGATCGTCACCATAAAACCATTGAAAATCAATCTAAGTGTTTGATAGAATTATCAAAATTGTTTGACACTTTGAGAGTTTCATCATTTGAAAACCCCCCTTTACACGTGCATCGATAAATGAAAGTGTTTTGTATGTATGGGTAAGAGTCAAAGCACTTTGAGTCTCTTAGATCACTTATTATTTTCTAGATCATATTTTAATTATATTTCGCCCCTTATTTAAATACTAATTCACTTAGTCTTTGAAATACCAAGTGAATAAAATTTGTGTTGAAAATTCTGTGGGGAGAAACCATCGTAAATTATGTGGAACATTTTCTTTTTGCTCCCCCTCAATTGTACATATGTTTGACACCAAAGAAAATGATACCAAGTTGTAAATAGAATATAAAATTGAGGAAGACATGTGCTTGAGCACACAATTTAAAAATATTATAAAATTTCATTGAATAATTCTTGAAAAATTGTGCTCAGACACTGTATCATCTTATTAAAAACATTCTATTGAGTTGTCTTTATTATTACGTTGTTATTAAGAGACTTTTTATAATGTTTTAAATACATAAGATTTGTCGTGAGATGATGTATCCAAAAACATTAAAAGTTTGTTTTTTTTTAAAAACTCCCCCTCAAAAATTAACTCATTTATAAAAAATGAAACCACTTGTTAAAATAAATATCTTTGAAAACTTTGTAAGGAATGGAGTGTTGAACACACAATTTTGAAAGACTTTGAATTGTCATTGAGAAATTCTTGAAAAAATTGTTTTAACTTTTGAAAAACCATATGTTAAAAGACTTCTCTTCAAACGCTAAGGATAAATGCACTTATGCGTACACTTTCCTTTTCTTGAGCTCAAAACGTTGAATGTCTTGCGTAAACCGCTCAAGACCGAGAAAAGTTGATTTTATCGTTGTTAGGATAAGTTATCTTTATAGATAAACTTTCCTTTACTGATTTGCACATAAGCCATTAAGAAAATTAAAAATGACATGTTTTGAAACTTTTGAACTCTTGCTCGAACTTCATTTACACACCCGTGTCAATATTAATCGACATTTCTAGGTACGTAAATGTTATCGATTCCAAGAGACACGTCGAGAAGATTCTTTTTGGAATTTTTGATTTTTTGATTTTGTATTTTCTTTTTGAAATTTTATATTTTTATATTTGGTTTTATAGGTTTTATATTTTTTATTTTTCTCATTCATAAATATATAAAAAAAAAATCAAGAAGTAAATAAACTTCTAATCCCCTGGGACGATGGTCTAGCGGATATCTCTTGTATCAAAGTTATCCCATGTAACCTTGGTCTCCTAGATATCACATTTTCTTTTATCCACGGCTTGATTATTTCGTTCTTCAGATTGACTGGAGTACCTGCACTCAAATCAAGAGTTTGTTCCTCCTGAACATTGATTGATGTACCTGCACTTGAATTAAGATTTTGTATGCATTCATGAAGATTTGTGATATCTGTATTGGAACCATGTGGGGGTTCACTGTCAACCTTGGTTGTGCTAGAGGTGAATATTTTTCCAGTAGGAACCTATCTAAGACCAACAGTCTTGAAAATTATACCCGTCGGTTTCCACCTAAGAGAAGATCTAGGAGCCACTGTTTTCTAATGCACAGTGGAAGTCTTTTTGATAGAAAACCTATGTCCTGTAGCGACCTGTCTGTCTAGTTTCTTTGCAATACTTATTTGCTCTACGGGTTTGTATTTTTTTGTTGTCTTGTTAGATGGTACCTTAGCACGTGAGTTGACTTCATTCAGGAATTTTGTTACACAAGAATCATGATTTACATTAAATACATATTTCTGACATGTCGAGCAACAAAATGTTTGGAGTAGAAAAAATTTCTAGAATTCCTAAAGTGTTCTGCTATGGGTACAGTCTTTGTCATTACGCAACTAGTCTTAAATGCAGGCTAATTTCTAGACTTTTGGTTATCGATCCTAGGTTTTGGTTTGCTACCATTAGCTGTGGTTTGTGATCTAGCTGAAGGCATCACACTAGGTCTTGAATTCCTATCTCTTTCTTGTGTCTTTTTTGTAGCTTCCTCTAGGTAGTGATTATGAACCATGCCATTTGAACTAAATCTTGGCATGTTCTTTGAACTATTCCTAGATTCTCTAGATGCAATCACGTGATGAGGTTTTGCAAACGCTAAGTTTCTCTTTCTTAGGAAAATAAACTATGCAAGTTGACGGGTTTGACAATACCGTTGTTCACATCAACTTGGGAGGCAAACCATGGTTTTGAAATTCTAGGTCGCTCAGACTTAAACGCAGTCGGTTGTCTAACAACTGATTGGTTTCTATGTGGTTGTAAAACCGGTTTCCCTAAGATTGATGATTTTGCAAACTTAGTATTCACACTATTTCCTGTTAATTTTCTTAACTCATTTTTTAATGCTGCAATTGCAAATCCTTTTTCCTGAAGTTGAGCTTTGAACTCAGCATTTTGAGCAATCAAAGAAGTTGTGTGTTCTATAGTCTTAGCTCTCGTTGTCTTGATAGAATCAGACAGTTCTTTGTAATGCCTTTTCAAAGTCTCATTTTCCTTAAGTAATTTAGCCACTTTATGTTCCAATTCGATGTTTATTGTTTCAATTACATCTATGTCATGTTTAACCTTGGCTTCATTACTTTTTACTTTTGAAAATTGACCATGTTGCCCTTCTTTTAAAGCTTGATTTTGATATTTAAGTTCAAGATTAACACAATGTGCTTCCATTCTTAAAAAATATTTTTGAAATTGGGCAACGGTCTTTTTGAGACAAATATTTTCAGATTCGAGAGATTGATTTGAGAGTTTAGTTATCTGGTTATCAGTTAATTTATAAGGCAAAGGACATGTGTCATGACATTGTCCATCATTCTGGTCAACCTCTCCTTCATTATTGAATTCAGGTTGCTCAGTATGATGTTGTCCTGTAGCAAAGACATTGATTTTAGCAGTCGTTTGTACCTCAGCCATTGGCTCTTCATCATATATGGGTCTGATATCTGCATCATCAGCATGTGCATCATTCCCTGATCTGCTGCTTGTATCCTGCTCTTTTGACTTTGTCCCACTGCTTTCTGTGTCAACCAAACTAGCATCTAATGCTTTACTCATATCAACCTTTTCTTTTGTTGTCTTCATCTGTCTTTCATTCACCCAGCTGTCATACTCTCTTTTATGCTGTGCTCTTTCATCAATTGACTTCTTAACAGATTCCATATGTTGGATCAGTGTATCACGGAATTCTAGAATCGCGAGTTGAGTGTATTAAAGAAAGTAGTTTTGTGTCATTACAACATATTCATCATCTAAATAAATCCGTGACTTGATGAACATCTGAAACTGTGTCTCGAGTATTTTAAAAGCAACTATGGATCCAATCTGTTGAAATTATTCTTTGTCAAGTTGCTTTTCTAGTTGATCCACGTTTAGGAACATTGTGCCTGTGAAAGTCTCTAGATCTTGACCAAAGAGTGTCGCAAATGCGCATTTGAATCCAGTCTCTGTTCGAGTTCCTTTTAAGTCATTATTTAAAAGAAGCTTGAGGTGTGAATGAAATCGTAAAAAAGATACCATGCAACTTTCTTTTGCTTTGTCTTGAATTTGTTGCATTTGTTGTTCTTCCGAATTAGAACACGAAGATAAAGTATCTTTCGTTTCCATTTTACCATGAATTGAAGTGAAAATGATTTGTAGGATCTTAAGCAGGTAAAGTGATTGTTGTTGTGGATTTGAATCAATTAACATTCACGGGATTTTACATATCTATGACTTAAACCGTAAAAAGAATCGACTTTTACGGGATTTTACTAAATCAAGAAAAAACCGTGAATGAAAAATTAATTGTTGTTGGTGAAATCGTTGTTGTTGTTGTTGAAGAACTTGAACTTTTGTTAACGATTTGTGAGCTAAAACGATGAACGGTGCACAAACTATCAACTTGAGATGAGTAACGGTTGATTAAAACTCAAGTAAGGACGAACGATGCACAAACGATTCACTTTGGAGGACTAATGATTGATTTATAACTTGTAAGGACTAACGGTGTAAAATTGTTCTAACAATGAAGGTTATAAAACAAACAAAGGACTAGCTTTGAAATTGTGTTAGAGTTGAGGGACTGCATGTGACAACTTGCAAAAAGTTTCATTAATAAAAAAATTCCCTCCAAACTTTGCCTTCCTCGTTTTAAAAAAATATGAAAATGAAACGATTGAATATTTGATCTTATGTACTCATACGGTTATCGTCGGTAAAATCCGAATATACCACGTTGATCGAAAAGATGTCACGATCACGATGGTATAAGTTTTAAGTCCCGTCGAGCACCGTCACTCGAACTCGAAAAATCAAAAATGATTTAAAACGAGTATGTTTTGTTCGTATTGACTTATTTAGATCGGTTCACAATGGTTTTCGACTAGTTCGGGTCTTAAGGATTGTGACTAGATCGGTTGTTGAAGAGATGACTAGTTCGGGTCCGTCACAAAATCAACTAGTTCGTTTCCTTCTAAAAACAACTAGTTCGGTGCCTTCTAAAATAAACTTGATCGGTTCCTTCTAAAATCAACTAGTTCGGTTCCTTCTAAAATTTACTAGTTCGGGTATTAAGGAATCAACTAGTTCGGGTTTACAAGGCTTGAACTAGATCGGGTTGTCTTCAACTTTGCTAGTTCGGCTCCAAAAAAACTTGCTAGATCGGTTCCTTCTAAATGTTGCTAGATCGGCACTTGAAGAAATGACTAGTTCGGCGAATTAGTTCGGTTCTCACAAGGTGTTAAAACGTACAATGTCCTTGATTTTGTCTTGGGCACAAACCAACAAACAGCCAACGTCCTTGTTGCTAAAAAATGGATCTTGTTCCCCTTGTGTTTCAAACCATGACCAATAAGCTAACAAGGGAAGTAAATAAGCCAACCAAGAACATAAGCTTTAAAATAAGCTCTTCCCAAGGACTAAGCCACGAAAAGGATAAGCAAAAGAAAGGAAAAAAATAGGCCACGAAATAAAACACAAATAAGCTTGCAAATGATTGGTAATGGAGGTTTATTCTCTATACCAGTTTTGAAAGAGAAAGATAATACTTTTAAGCTTTGATTCTTTTAAAAAAACTATAATAAAACTTTGAAAAGAAAAAAAACTGATTCAAACCCCACAAAGTTTTTGAAAAGAGAAATAAGAAAAATAAAAATAAAAACTTGGTATTTTGTAGAAGTAAAAAAAATACACGAAGTTTTTAAGAAGAAAAATAAGCCGAATGTTAAATAAGCCCAAATAAGTCGAAACAACAAAAAATACTAAACCCACCCGTGGTGAGTGTTACCAAATGTCGGTTGCCCAATATCACTTTCACTTCACCATTTGAACAAGAAAAAATAAGATGAGAAGATATGAAGAATTTTAGAGAGAGGTTAGAGAGAGAAATAAAGAGAGAAAATGTGAGATGGTTAATTCTTGGAAATGTGTGAAAAACAAATGAGAACCAACACCCTCTCCATCCTTGGAGAGGGGTATTTATGGTTAAGACTAAAAGGCTTGCATGCCTTTAGTAATTCTACGGGCCGGGCTTGGGATTACTTGGGCTTTCGCCCGATACACGTGACCGATTAGATTACAAATAAGAGCCCGTTTACCCGTCTAGCCTATTACAACGTATAATTAATTAATGACCGAGACCTAATATAATTAATGAATGAACTTCCTTGTTCGACTCAATATTTTGAGGCTAACAATCTCCCCCGAAGTGAGTTCATTGTGACACTCCTTCGTGAGATCAATGAGATTTCTTTTGTCGTTAAGCTCTTGTGATCTTTGTCTCTGTCTACGTTGTAGGTTTGTTCCTTCATGCTTTGTGATATTTGATCTTGAGCCTTTGTCATTGTCTTTTGACTTCATCTTTTTCGTCCGAGATCTTTAAATCTTTATCCTTCCATCTTGATCGTCTTTGCCACCTTGCGATCTTGTGTCTTGACCAACATGCTCATACTTTGCATCATCTTGAAAGCTTGCTAACAATCTCCCTTGATAGACTTGATATCTTTGAAGGAAGATCTTGTATATCAGAGTTTATGCGGAAGTCTTTGTCTTTAATTCTTGAGCTTTCATGATTCTTGAATCTTGATGCTTATAGTATGTCTTTGTAGTTTGAGCATGAACATGTGGCAATGAATCCGACTCCAGCTAGAATGAGGCATCACCATCTCCATCTTTATGTATCCTGAAATAAAACAGTTAGCAATAAAGCGTGTGGACGAATATGGCTTTGTCATTCGTCCGGATTTGGTTAGATTAACCTCCGGTTCTGTAGGACCATTTTACAGTATAAATATTGTACCTGTGATCAGGTAGATTCAAAGAATCTCCTTGACAGGGTTTCCAGCTCAAAGCGTAGGATCTTCTAACACAGATGTATTAGATTTACCATGCTTGCTAGTTCTCATTACCGTTACCGGAACGTCTCAAAGCAGCAACACGGTAAGAGTGAATCAGATAGTTACTATCTTCTGATTAAATCCGTCCAATTCATTTCCTGGAACAAGTTTGATTCACATTGAATCGCACCATCGTTTCTTTCCAGTTGACACAAGTTTGATTCATATAGAATCTCGCAAGTCACCTACCTCAGTGCTGTTTGATGATGACACTGGAAGGATTTCCATTCGTCATTGTGAATACTAAAGAGTATCACTCTGAATGTTCTGGCAGAATCACAAGATAAATGCGTGAGGACTCTTGTTAACAATTGTGAACTTAATGATGTTCAATAATGTTTGTCATAGAAATGTGTCCCTAAATGAGATTTAATTTGATGATCTTATTGGCTCCAGACCTCGATTAGTGCGTTTTGGTTTTTCGTATCGAGGCTGGAGCAAGACTGCCACCTATTCAATTTAACTAACGTCGAGTGAGAAAGTCAATAAAAGCTCGTGTGTATCTCCAGACAAATTCGACAAGTTTCTTTGAGAGAAACCCGAAATGGCTGGGAAAGGGTTGTGCAGTTGCATCACTGGTCCATGATGGCGTCTTCAATGTCAGCAATCAACCTTGTTATTCTGGAACAGCATATGTGTCGACCCGGTTTAATCTGTCCCAAGTTGTGGTGGAGGCTTCATTCATATCACCATTATCCATACATTTCTTTTAATCTCTTCACGCCCCTTCAATGCTTACCAATGACGTCATTACTAACACTATGTGTGAATGTTCAGTGTTAGCGTCAATCTTAGTCGGCATTCTTCCCTTAATAACACAACCAAGCTCCAATCAAACCTAAGGACTGCTATTTCTAACTATGGAGTGTCACTTCGGGTAAGAACCCATCCGGTTTCTGGTTTGGATCATAGGACAAAATACCTAACCTTGTACCCCTTTATACTTTAGAATCGTCGTGAAATAAGATGTTGTAGGGTATGAGATCGTAACCATAAAACCCATTTTTCGAAATAGCCCTATTGAGATCTTTTAGATACATTGTACTTACATTTCTCCCCTTTATTTTAAAATTCTAATCACTTCGATTTTGAAATACTGTGAGTTTAAAATTTGTCTTGAAAAGGCCATGGGGAAAAATGTTGAATGCTTAGTACTTGCTCCCCCTCGATTTTACATATGTTTGACACCAAAAACAATGATACCAAGTTGTAAAATAAATATAAAATTGAGGGTTGACATTGTTGAGCACACATATTTAAGAGATTATGAATTGTCATTGAAGAATTCTTGAAAAATTATGCCCAACCACCTAATCATCTTATAACATTCAAGTTATTGAGTAGTCATTATTATTCCAGATATGTTATTGAGATTAGTGTAAATGTTTTGAATACCGAAAGAATTTAAGAATAGTATCCAAAATCATTAAAACATTGTTTTTCGAAAAACTCCCCCTCAAACTTTGACTCATTTAAAAAATGACACCAAATGTAGAATAATTGTCTTGTAAAACAATATGAGGGATGGAGTGTTGAACACACAATTTTGAAAGATTTTGAATTGTCATTGAGAAATTCTTGAAAAATTGTGTTCAACTTTTTGAAAAACCAAATGTTAGAAGACTTCTCTTCTAACGCTAAGGATAAGCGCACTTATGTGTACACTCTCCTTTGTCGTTCGGGTCCGAGTTGCAATCTGAGAGTGATTACAAGTCATCAAGAAAAATTAGAAATGACATGTTTTGAAAACATTTGAAACTCCTGTTCGAACTTCATTTACACGCCCGTGTCGATGTTAATCAACATTTCTAGGTACGTAAATGTTATCGATTCCAAGAGACATGTCGAGAAGAATATTTTTTGAAACATTTTCTGATTTTTTTGATTTTGTATTTTCTTTTTGAAATTTTATATTTTTGTATTTTTAAAAAAATATGTACATGTTGACCTCAGCATTGTTATGTGATGGTGAAATAGTAATTCCAACTCTTGTCGTGATATAGCTGTCTTGTCTGCTGGAGGAACAACTTTTGGAACCAGCTTTGAACTTGACAGTTCATTGCTGTGGTCGTGAATTCCGAGTTCTGAACTGTTATGATCAGAAGTCATTGCTTATTCATCAGATGAAAATTCCTTGAAGCCCTGGTTTCTCAGATATCAGTCTTTTCAGCAACCAAACTCGGAGTCCTTCCTTTGTAGGATTTAAAGATGTACCTGCATGTATGTTAAGTGTACCTGCACTGACATCAAGAGTTTGTTTGCATTCATACTGGTTAGTGATATCGTTATTTGAACCATTTTGGGGTTCACTATCAACCTTAGTTGTGCTAGATGTGAATAACTTTCCAGTAGGAACCCACCTAAGACCAACTGTCTTGAAAATTTTACTCGTTGGTTTCCACCTAAGACAAGATCTACGAGTCATTGTTTTCTCATGCCCAACAGAAGTCTTTTTGATTAAAGACCTATGTCTTTTTGGGATCTGTCTTTTTGGTTTCTTTGCAAAACTTGTTTGCTCTATGGGTATGTATCTTTTTGTTGTCTTATTGGATGGAACCTTAGCACGTGAGTTGACTTCATTCAGGAATTTTGTTACACAAGAATCATGATTGGCATTAAAGACACATTTCTGACATGTTGAGCAAACAAAATGTTTGGAGTTAGAAAAACTTCTAGAATTCTTAGGGTGTTCTGCTATGGGCATAGTCTTTGTCGTGACGCAACTACTCTTAGATGCAGGGAAATTCCTAGACTTTTGGTTATTGATCCTAGGTTTTGGTTTGCTACCATTTGCCGTGCTTTGTGATCTAGCAGAAGGCATCACACTAGGTTCTGAATTCCTACTGCTTTCTTGTGTCTTTTTCTTAGCTTCCTCTAGGTAGTGATTATGAACCATGTCATTTGAGCTATACCTAGATGAGCCAGGTGCAATCATGTGATGAGGTTTTGCAACAGCAGATTCTCTTTCCTTAGGCAAATAATGTGTAGTGACTAGTTTTGACAAATCGTTATTGACATCAACTTGGGAGGCAAACCGTTGCTTTAAAATTCTAGGTCGTTCAGACTTAAACGTAGTCGGTTGTCTAACAACTGATTGGTTTCTACGTGGTTGTAAAGCCGGTTTCCCTAAGATTGACGATTTTGCAAACTTAGTATTCACACTATTTCCTGTTAATTTCCTTAACTCATTTTTTAATGCTGCAATTGCAAACCCTTTTTCCTGAAGTTGAGCTTTGAATTTATCATTATTTGCAATCAAAGAAGTTGTGTGTTCTATGTTCTTAGCTCTCGTTGTCTTGATAGAATCAAACATTTCTTTGTAATGCCTTTTCAAAGTCTCATTTTCCTTAAGTAACTTAGCCACTTTATGTTCCAATTCGATGTTTATTGTTTCAATTACATCTATGTCATGTTTAACCTTGGCTTCATTACTTGTTACTTTCAAAAATTGACCATGTTGCCCTTCTTTTAAAGCTTGATTTTGATATTTAAGTTCAAGATTAACACAATGTGCTTCCATTCTTAAAAAATCTTTTTGAAATTGGGCAACGGTCTTTTTGAGACGAATATTTTCAGATTCAAGAGATTGATTTGAGAGTTCAGTTGTCTGGTTATCAGTTAATTTAGCAGGCAAAGGACATGTGTCATGACATTGTTCAACATTCTGGTCAACCTTTCCTTCATTATTGAATTCAGGTTGCTCAGTATGCTGTTGTCCAGTAGCAAAGATATTGATTTCAGCAGTTGTTTGTACCTCAACCATTGGCTCTTCATCATATATGGGTCTGATATCTGCATCATCAGCATGTGCATCATTCCCTGATCTGCTGCTTGTATCCTGCTCTTTGGATTCTGTCCCAATGCTTTCTGTGTTAACCAAACTAGCATCCACTGCTTTTCCCGTATCAACCTTATCCTCTGTTGTCTGAATCTGTCTTTCATTCACCCAGCTGTCATACTCTCGTTTATGCTGTGCTCTTTCATCAATCGACTTCTTAACAGATTCCATGTGTTGGATCAGTGTGTCACGGAATTCTGGAATTTCGAGTCGAGTGTATTGTAGGAATTTGTTGCGTATCATGTCAACATATTCATCATCCAAATAAATCCGTGACTTGATGAACATCTGAAACTGTGTCTCGAGTACTTTAAAAGAAGCTTTTCATCCTTTCTAACATCTTAGTTCTACTAACTTCAGCTTGAACTAAGGTCTCTTCACTATCATATACCCTAAGGGGGGTATGTACAGGATCTACAATTACGTCACCAAGATACAGGGTTGGGCGACACAGCTGAGCTGATTTGAGATACAGTGGATTACGATGACCAAGAGCAGATTTGTGTAAGTCCTTTGTGGAAAAAGTTGGTCGTTTAGATAACATAGGAACAGTTTGTACATGTTGACCATACGATTGCAAAAGTTCTGTGACAACCTTGTTAGTATTTCTCAACCAAACTAATTCCTCTAGATAACTTTCCTCAAGAGCATTTTTATCTGCTTTTAACTTTTCACTTTCTGTTTTCAAAGACTTGTTTGACTCGACATGTTGTAAAAGTTGTTGTTTTAAAGACACAAGTTGTTCTTCAAGGTCAGCATTTCGTTTGTTACGTTCAAAAACCAGTTGTTCTAAATCCTTTTTAACCTTACTTTGTTCTAGATTTTGAACCTGTGTTTTGTATCTCTCAAGCTCATCTTTTAAGGAATCATTAGCAAAGCTTTGTTCCTCATTAGTCTTAATGTGGCCCTCAAGTTGCAACCATAAATCATCAAGAATAATAATCACAGATATTCCACCAGGTATGACAGAAGATACATCAGTTGTAACACTTTCAACTTCGTTGTTTAATTGGTATTGATGATATGGAATGGTGTTATCATGATCATCGATAACCGAATCAACATCGGAGTCTAGTTGTTCTTCCCCATGTATCTCTTGTGATACCTGAAGATTCATATTATCAAAGAAGTGATTATCATAAGTGTGTACCTCTGAATGAAAGTCAGAATTATTACCCGTACCAGCTGCACTTGACTCTTTATCATTTGTTGCCATCTTTATTAAAGTGAGATGAAAGAACGGATCTTGAGTGGTTAATTGTGTTTGATTGAAATCAATTAATGTTCACGGGATTTTACAAATCTTTGATTAAAACCGAGAAAATAATCGTATCTTTCCTAGGATTTTACAAAATCAAGAAGAAACCGTAAAACAAAATTAATTGATGTTGAAATAAATCTAAGAGATATCTCACGTAGAAGGAAAAAAAATAATTTCCAAAATTAGAAGATTATATCCCTTTACTTTAGGAACCAAATATTTACTTTCCAAAATTTAAAAGATATAATCAAATCCCTTGATTTTAGAAATTAATTATTTACTTCCCAAAAAAAATTTATAGATCTCTTCCTTTTTTATAAAATAAGCCGAAAGAAAAAAAAACCTTTTTTAAGAAAAAAAACAGCTGAAAGTTGTTTATTAAAAAAATAAGCCGAAATTTTTTTCTTTTTTAAAAAGACAGCCGAATATATTTTAATTGTAACAACTTCCAAATAGTTCGGCATTTTATCTTGTAAAGGACTCCTTGTTTATATAAAAGGAGATCCTAGTTTAAGGTTTTAGTTAGTTGGTTTCTGCTTAAGAGTTTTAGATACGTTTTAGAGAAAGAATAGCTTCAAGGTTTGTAACCCTAGTACTACAAGAGTACTCGAATTATTCTAATAATATTGAAGCAGTTTGTGTGTTATTCATTGTTCTTTGGTTGTTACTGTTCCATTGATAATTACCTCTAGAGTATCAAAGTGTAGATTCCGCATACACTTTGGTATACAAACAAAGTCTCAACCATTGTTATTTTGGATTCATCCAATGGTAAAACACTTAACAACGTAAAGTAATCGTTCATGGGTGGGATAAACAATGGTATCAGAGCCTGTGCTTTGAGAAATTTGATCTAGGTGTATTGGAGTTGTGAAATTTCTTCAGAAACAATTGCTGTGGCAGAGCTTTCTATGCTCAAACTAAGGGGAGTATGAGATGTGGGAGATAAGGATCAAACAGTACTTTCAGATTCAGGATTATGCTCTATGGGAGGTCATAGAGAATGGGAATTCGTGGGTACCTATTCCTGTTTACAGCTAACAGAATTGGTCCATTAAACAAGATAATGATACCTGTGCCTTCTCTCTGCTGAACGAAAAGATGGCTATAAAAAGAATGATGTAAAGGCCAGAAGTCTTCTGCTTATGGCACTACCCAATGAACATCAACTTACCTTTGACCAGTATGTTGATGCTCAATCAATGTTTGCTGCTATTAAAGCTAGATTTGGAGGGAATGAAGCAACAAGGAAGACTCAAAAGGCTTTGCTAAAGCAACAGTATGAAAACTTTAATGCTTCAAGCTCAGAAATTCACTGATTTATCTTTATCATGCTTCAAAAGCTTGTTAGCAGTTTGCAAGTCTGCACCCCACCCCGGTGTAGTTTCTCCTCAGAGATCTAAATGTTAAATTTTTGAGGAGCTTACCTTCTGAATGGGATACACATGTGGTAGTCTGGATGAACAAACCCGACTTTGATACTATGGGTTTGGATGATTTGTACAACAATTTTAAAATTATTGAACAAAAGGTTAAGAGATCTGCTGGTGCTAACAATGATGATAAGAACTTGGCATTTCTAACCACTTCAGGTACAAGCAGTACTAATATTATTAATACTGCTAATCCTGAAGTTAGTACTGGTAACACCAAAGTTAATACTGCCAGTACTGAAACTAGTACTGCTAGTTTCAGTGATGCCACAGTATATGCCTTTTTATCCACTCAACCACAAGGGTCTCAACTAGTTCATGAAGATCTTGAGCAAATTCATGATGATGATTTGGAAGAAATGGATCTAAAGTGGAATATGGCACTACTAAGCATGAGGGCAAGAAAGTTCTATCAGAGAACTAGAAGGAAGATCATCATTGATGGAAGCAGTACTGCTGGATATGATAAATCAAAGGTAGAATGTTTCAACTACCATAAAATGGGACATTTTGCCAGAGAATGCAGAGCACCAAGGAGTAAAGACAACAGAAATTGGAATCAAGGTAGCTCATCAAAGGCAGTAAGGATTGAAGATGCTTCTGAAAAGGCAATGTGTGCTATAGATGGTGCTGGATTTGATTGGAGTGACATGGCAGAGGAAGAAATTCAAGCAAACATGGCTCTCATGGCATTCTCAGATTCTGAGGTAACAAATGATAAATCTTGTTCTAAATCTTGTTTAAAAAATTATGAAGCTTTAAAGAAACAGTATGATGATTTACTTGTTAAATTAGATGATACTAGTTTTAAAGCTTCTACATACAAAAAAGGTTTATCAATTTTAGAAGGACAAATTCTTAATTATAAAGAATCTGAAGTCCTTTTTTTTGAGGAAATTGCTTTGCTTAAAAGAAGTGTAGGTCACAAAGAATATCAAAGTTTAAGGAAGAAAAGGTTAAGGAAGAAAAGGAGGGGTTTGAATGAACTTGAAAAGGTTAAGGAAGAAAAGGAGGGGTTTGAGTTTAAGATTGCAAAGTTTGAAAAATCATCAAAAGACTTAGATCAGTTGTTAGCAAATCAGATAACTAACAAGAGCAAAAAAGGTTTTGGTTATAATGCCGTCCCCTCACCTCATCCCTTGATTCTTAATAGACCAACACCTTTAGACTTATCTTATTCAGGTCTAGAAGAATTCAAACAACCTGAGGTAAATGAGTATGGTCCTAGGGATTCAAGTGTAAAGCCTACCACTGGTTATGATAAAGAGTTAGATAATTCTAAGGAGAATACTGATGACTCTTTAAAACAACAACAAAAGATTGATTCTAGCTCTGTTAAGGTAGACAAAGATTGGAAAGAAAATTTTTTTTGTCCTGCTAATCATGTTAGGGAAGAAGAACCTAAGAAAGCTAGAGAGAATAATGATGCTCCAATTATTGAAGATTGGGTGTCAGATGATGAGGATGATGTTGAGCCTATCCCTAAGGTTGAAAAGAAAACTGTTATACCTACTGCTACTAAGAAAGAGTTTGTTAAACTTGAAAAACTAGTTATGAGGTCAGTTAGGTATGCAGAAATATACAGGTCACAAAGACCTAGAGGAAACCAAAGGAATTGGAATGGTCAACAATCCAATCAATTAGGATGTAACTTTGTTTTTAATAATAAGGCATGTTTTATCTGTGGAAGTTTTGATCACATTCAATACAGCTGTCCTAATGTACACAAACATATGGCTCCAAGAGCAGTCTTAATGAAGACTGGCCTAAAATCTATCAATACTACAAGGCCTGTTAATACTGTTAGATCTAGTAACACTGGTAGACCTTTTAGTACTGCTAGGTCTTTTAATACTGTTAGGCCTTCTTACACTGCTCACCCCAAATCAACAGTTCATTGTGCTAGACCAAAAACATATTTTCAAAATCAAGCACAATCAACTATTAACAGGCCCTTTTACAAGAGAACAACATTAACAAAAAAGTGTCTTAATCAAAGGTTTAATACTGGTAGGCAAACTGTTAATACTGTTAGGGCAAGGGGATTTAATGCTGTTAAGCCCTCAGCATGTTGGGTTTGGAGACCCATCAAACCTAATGGTGCATCACTGGTTTTCAACAAATATAACTACAACTGAGGCTGAATATGTGGCTGCTGCAAGTTGCTGTGGACATGTTCTTTGGATACAAAACCAACTGTTGGACTATGGGTATAATTTCATGAATACTGTTATTTATATTAACAATAATATTACTATCTGCATAATAGAAAATCCTGTTCAACATTCTAAAACAAAACATATAGAGATTAGGCATCATTTTATAAGAGACTGCAATGCTAAAAAGTTGATTCAAATGGCTAAAATTGACTCTGAACATAATGTAGCAGATCTTCTTACAAAAGGTTTTGATGCTGGTAGATTTCAGTACTTGGTCTCAAGTATTGGAATGCTAAATCCCTAATGCCCATATCTCTTGTTTGTTTTTGTAAAGTTTGTTAAATGTTAGTACTGTTAAGTCTTTGTAAAATAATACTGCTAGTCATAATTAGTACTGCTAGTTATATTTAAAACTGTTTGTCAAAACTGTTACTTATAGTTAGTACTGCTAGTTATTTCTATGTCTCACTGTTAATCCTGTTAGTAACATTTAATACTGCTAAACAAGAAAAATGGTTAGATTATTTTTTTTGGTTTTGAGCTAACTCTTTCAGGATAAGCAATGAAGTGTGAAATTGGTTACTCAATGATGCTTTATTTGAGGGGAGGAATGTTGTTTGTTCCTAAAAGTGTTGGTTTTAACACCACACAACAAATGGTCTCAGTTTCCCATGTCTCATAGACAAAAAGAATGACTTTAGTCCAGAGCAAACGGCTCCTGGTTAAGATTCTCATATCCGTTATAAGTTAATAGTTTTTCAAAATATATGGTCATCAATGCACCATGTTTTTACAATGGAAGCATTGGCTAGTCCAGAAGCAAAGGTTTGGTAGAGACTATCAATATGCTTAATGGTTGGTAGTTTGCCAAAAACTATACTTTATGAGAATGTGAGCTAAAAAGAATAGAGAGAATTGGTGAGCTTAAAAACAGAAAGAGAGATGTGTGAAAAACAGACAGAGTGAAAAGTGAGTCAAAAGAATTGAGAGATAAATTGTGAGCTTAAAAACAGAAAGAGAGATTGTGTGATGCTATTTTTGAATGCTAGAAAACTTTGGAGTTTGTACTGCTTTTGGGTGGAGAAGTTAATACTGCTGGGCTTATTTAATACTGTTAGACCAAATTTAGTACTGCTGGATGACCGTTAGTACTATTTAGCTCTAACAGATTTTTTATTAATTAATAGAGCCGTTGAGATATTTCCGCCAATTTCTATGATTATAGGGGTTTGTCACAGTGGGACTTTCGTGATCTTTCTTTATATACATTTTATTTAATTTCACGATAAAAACTTCAATTTCTTTAAGTCGGAAAAAACCGTATCATCTTAC
Organism: Tanacetum coccineum; assembly: GCA_026074375.1. Lineage (NCBI taxonomy): Eukaryota > Viridiplantae > Streptophyta > Magnoliopsida > Asterales > Asteraceae > Tanacetum > Tanacetum coccineum. Next base: position 52,290 of record BQNB010008006.1, on the reverse strand, counting down.
CGTGCCTCTATTTAAATCGCCAATTAACTTTCTCAATCCTTCTATATATTCTATCCACGATATATCCTACTCGATTAATCAAGTTTTTATTCATGGCAAACACTTGGAATTTTGTGACAAGCACAACATGGTCGCGTTTTTAGAGAAATCTCTAGGAAGTGCAGGATTTCATCAAATCATCATTTACTCAAATCGAAGTCACATTTGTTAGCACTACAAAGGAAGCCAGCTTGTTTCTGTCTCGTTTATTAAACAATTTTGGAGTTCTGTTGATGCTTTACTGATGATAATGGGAGAAAGTCCAGATTAATGATACCCATTGTGGTTCACTCACTGTCTATCACTGAAGGATATTTAAGACGGACATCTCAAGTTGGTGATCATAGATGGTATTACTTTATATTCCCAACTCGGAGTTCTTTGAGCAATTGCAACTTATGGGATATCACACAGACTCAGATAAGTTAACGTTTCAAAAGGGTGCTTTTTCAACCTTAATGGACGATTCTTATTTCACAATCTTTCTTCATGTGCCTTAGCCCAAAGAAGGACTTGCCTTGGGAGCATTTGTAGTAACATTGCCACTGCTGTTATACTATATTAGCTTAACAATAGAAAGTCTAAATTTTTCTAGGCTGATTTTTGAGCTATATGGTGTCTTATATTTCTAAGCCCCCATTTAAAGTTGTTAATGTCCTCCTAGGTTCATTCAAATATGCCTAGATATGCAGAGGAACCATTTTCAACAACACTCAAGGACATATCTTATACCCTCTTTTAGCCACAAAGTTTTTAACAACATGAAGAGGCCTACAAAGGGATATTCAGGCCAGGAAGTTGCTCTATTCCCTACAATGCTAGATGTTACTGAACCTTCCACTCTCCTTCAGAAACACATCTTCTACCTTCTCCCCTAACCTTGACGTCACCTTTCACCCTCATTGACCTTCAACTCAAACACTCACTGCCTATACCACTGTGCACCTACACCAATCCATCTCAAAATAACAACCAACCTCACTAGAGCAGAACACCATTTTTCCTACACCCCAATGGATCATATCTCCTGATGTTCACTACACATGGAAGTGATAAGCGGTAGCTTGAAACTTAATTGAATTGACGTATTTTGGTTACCAAACTTTCTGACTGGAATTGCAGTTTTGGAGGGGTTGACTTAAGGAAGGACAAAAGAGAAAACCTACAGTCTCTGACATTTATTAAGCTCATTTCAGGGTCAAGAAGTAGAGTCTCCAAATCAAGATGGCAAAACATAGGAGAAAAGCTAGGATTGTTCATTCAGATGTGAAGGGACATTGTTGATGATTCTTCCAAATAGGGGCAGGAAGTTTATCTGATGCAGAGTTCAAAGAAAAAGAAGTACTGAACTATGAGCTTTTTTCAAGAAGTGACTCAACTGAAGTCATTCATGATCAAGGAAGTACGTGAGAAAGGAAGTGCTGAATTAGTACTACTGGTGCAACAAAAGGTACTGTTGTTGAAGTTCAGTATTTAGTATGACTGAGGAAGATATTAGTACTGCTGGAAGAACTGTAACTTATAGAAGAAGGAGTGAAGAGTAAAGGACAAGAAAAGATAAGGGAAAAGCAATAATGATAGAGTCTGAGCCCAAGAGAAGAAGTTAAGACGAGCTGAAACACAGAATGGTTAAGTTTTGGCTAAAGCCATCAGACTAGAAAAAACAAAGGGCTAGATTGTAAGAGATGAAGAAAAAATTGCTAGACAGTGGGATGAAGAGGGAAAGACCAAGCGCTATGTGAAGGCCAAGTCTTACATAAGAAGATAGATTGGAATGATCCTTCAGTCATAAGGTATCATGCTCTAAAGATGAAGCCAAAGATAGTTGCCCAAGCAAGGAAAAATATGATCAAATACTTGAAGAATCAGGGGAACTACAAGATTAGTGACTTCAAGGGAATGTCTTATGATGAGATTAGGCCAATCTTTGAAAAGGTTTGGGATTTTAATCAACAGTTTGAGCCTATGGATATGGAGCATGGAAGTGAAAAGATGAAGTCTCTTGAAAAGATTGAAGAAAAAGATGATGATACACAAGAAGAAGTGAAAGAAGTTGTTAAAGAACCTGGAGTAAAAAGAAAGAAATCTCTTCCAAGAAAAAGAAGGATTGTTAAGAGACAAAAGTTGGAAGAAAGATTGTCCTGAGAAGGAAGAACTCAAAGAGTTTTTAGATTCAGTTCCAAGAGAAGAGTTTGCAGAAGATGTTGAATCTCTCTCTACAAAGTATCCAATTGTGGATTGGAATACTTACACTTTGATTGAAAATTTTATGTATTATCAAATCTTCAGAGGAGATGGCAGCTCTAAGAACTACAAGGTTTTGAGTGAGATGTTTGAAGACTTTGATAGACAAGATGTAGAAGAGTTGTACAAATTAGTCAAAGAAAGGTATAGTCAAACAAGACTTGCAGGATATGATTTGATGCTTTGGGGAGATCTGCACACTTTATTCGAGCCTGGTGAAGAAGATGAGATATTGGAAGATATCCAGCATGAATAACATGTGATAAGCTGGGGTTATAAGATTCTGTGGTATTCACATTTTTACTGATAGCTGTAATGGTATAGCCATAATATGCTGACAGAGATGAAAGATCCATTAAGTCATAGAGATGATTCCAAGATGTTGAAGAAGAAATTGGCGGTTGATCATGAGACGTCACTGGCTTTTGAACTTCTAAGGCTTTATAAGATCTCACGTGAAGAAGTATGAAGAATGTTTGAAAGAATCATAGCAAAGTGAAAAGGTAAGATAGGTGATTTAATCAGAGAAACTTGGGATTTAAAGATAAATCACAAGTTTAGGGGAGGATTGTTGGGAATAAATCTTCTCAAGAGTTAATACTGTCAAGGTATAACTAACAGTACTAATGGAGTTAGTACTGCCAGTACAAACTTAGTACTGCCAGAGTTAGTTAATACTGCTAAAAGAAAAGTTTAATATTGTGATGGTCGAAGCTGCTGCTTGGAGATAAGGAGTGCAATGAGGAAAAATAAGGAATGATATTTCATATTTGTACGTGTATTTTGAAATTGTAAACAACTTCCAAACCAGTTTAGCATTTTATCTTGTAAAGAGAGCTCCTTGTGTGTATAAAAGGAGATCTAAGTTAAGGTTAAAATATAGGTCGTTTATGCTTAAGTTGATTTAAGATAACTTTATAGAGGAAAGAATAGCGTCAAGGTTTTGGAACCTTGTAATTATCATTTAACACCCCTCTACCCTCTACTCTCAACAAAACAATCCATATTAAAATCAGTCAACCAACAACATAACAAAAGACATCTAAAACAACCTCTGCCAGCTTTAACATCTTATATCTTCCTTATTAAAACACTGTTATTCCACTCCTCCCCCCCCGCCCCCCCCTTCATTCTTCACCACCCTCCTCCACCTATCACCGCCCTCACTTCACCCAAAACTCTCCCCCGTAACGATACCCCCACCTCCTCCAACCCGCACGCTCTCACTCACCTCCCTGAGAGGCTATCACTCAATCAAATCCAACACCCACATAACACGCGCTCACTCACTGCTCGCCCCCCATTAACATTTTGGACTCTCCCAACCCCACACGGAGATAACCAACCTTTACTACGTAAATAATCGATCAAGGTGTGGGATCAACACCTAGTTATATTTTATACATGTTTGTAAAATAAATCAAGTTTATATAAACTCAAAAAATACTTGTTCATGGTAAAAAATGATGTTTAAAACATAAGGACATGTTTAATTTAAGGATTTACAAGCAATGAATGATTTATATAATTATTTGTTAAGTTATGGTTAATTATTTATTTATATGGTTTATGTAAGTAAATAATTATGATGGACATTTTATCTTGGACAATCATATTGGACACAATATAGAGGACTCAAAATATATAATATTTGTAGTATAAAATATGGTAGATGACTTGTAGCAAATTAATTAAGTTAAAAACTTTTGTTTTTAACTTATAAAAATAACTTTATAAACATTTTTATTAAAAACTTAAAACCTTCTGTTTTATTTCGACAAAAATATTATTTATTTTATATTTTATTAAAATACTACATATTATGAGGATCGTAAGCATATAAAGAACTCGAAAATCCGAATTATAACGAAGAAGTTATGCTATTTACAAGTTTACGATAAAAAGTGTTTTTATAAAAAATAGTTACTGTTCATAACAGTGAGTTTTGTAAAAATATTTTACTTGGATAAAACTTTTAATTACGAAGACGTGCACGAAAGAATCACTAAAAACAAGGTTAAAACGAATGAGATATGATTTTTATAAGGTTACGATAATTAATATCTAATAATAGGTTCTTATATAATTGATAAACAGTAAAAGTTACTTTCACCAGCTAGTTTAAAATTATCTAAATATAATAATTTGATAAATCGTATTAATATGAACCTTGAACATAAAGAACATATAAAAAATGGAGTTTATTAAATCGAAAATGGATATTAAAAGTTTATATACTTATGCACTATTTTTTACTTGTGCACTATTGTTTGACATGAATATTGTTGGTTTGCTTTTAAATGATAAAACTTTACAAAACATTTGGTATCTTATATAATTCTTTATTAGTGTTTTTAACTTTATAAATCCATTATTTTACAAGACGATTGGAAATATTTTACAATCCCGTTATATAAATAAATTTATTAAAACTTAAATGAAGTATTTTTAACAAATTTATTAATTGTTGGACCACGTATTCCTATTTTTACAAACTTCAAGTACCGGACAATTTATCTTTTTAAAGTACACAATTTTTATTGTCTTATATTCTTTTAACATTAAACAAACTCGGTTTATGTGCATGATGCAATATATATCGGAATTATATGTGGTGTTAGTTATTCAAAATACTTTGTACCCATATGACCGATATTTAATATAGGTTGGCATAAGACTATAACGTGACGATTTTATATTTGATTTATATATCAATTACATTCACTGAGGTGAGTTCATGGCCCCGTTTTTATACGATTATATTGATTTACAACTTTGGGGTGAGAAACATGCATTGTTTCACAATTGAACGCAAGTATACTTTTAGCAAATTACGAGTTTGTCTAAGTAGCTATAACTCACTATTGCCCATGAATCATGAACTGTTAATTACTGGATTGTAAGCGCGAACGCTATAAATAGGTCTATTTGTGATTGACATCCCGATTCGGGTGAGTATGCGCTCCACTAGTTTCGGGGTACGAAACGACGAATGTTATCATGGCGGAACTCAATTTGGATGTTGCGGCTTGAACATCTACACGGGCACGATATTTGCATTAATTTGCATACATATATATGTTGTAGCTTCAGTGTCATGAGCCCTAGTGCCTTTCGAAATTACGTTTTTGTTACTGTATTTGTTTAATTTTATCATCACTTGAAAATTCTTGCGGTCCTATTTATACATTACTAAACCTGTGAATTCACCAACTTTATGTTGGCGTTTTTCAAGCAGTTTTTCCTCAAATTCAATAAGGTACAAGACAAGGTACATTGGTGGACGTTATTTTGATGTCATTGCATTAAGATTTGACTGCATTACATTGTGGGCGTATTTGTTATGTTTAACAAATCTTACTTTACATGTGAACACATATTAAGGCCGTTATGCTTTTGTAAACAAACAATTTCAGTAATTTCTAATGTATCAGTTTTCAAACCGGATATATAGAGGTCGTTATCATATTTTGGCTATTGTTTATGAAGTTAAAACTCTCAGACCCATATTCAGTTGCAACTCCCTATTTGGGGGTGTAACGATTGAATATCTAGGAGCCAAGGTTATAGAGAACCAGGTCAAATGTTTTTACTTGGACTATAACCGTTTTCATACAAAATGTTTTTCACGGGACATGCATACACTATTAAGTTGCATTAGTTGGTTATACTAGATGCTTTCATGAGCTATATACGTGTTTATATTATATTACATATATAATATACTGGTCTTATATAATATACTTATATAAGTTTATGTTATCGTTTCAGATTAGTCATGTCATCAGACGGCGCATTATACTTCAATTACGAACAAAAACTTGAAAACTGATATACACAAGTCAAACAAGGGACTCTAGAAAGTCAGCGGACTAAATCCAAGTGACAAAATGGGAACAAATATGATTAGCTAGCTAGAACAATGAATGAAACAGTCTTAATCCTCCTGTTGTTAGCGGGAATATTAGTTGGATGAACTATGTGGTCTTGCGGGAAATCAAAAACCATACATTTAATATTACCACAAATCTGATATTTGATAAGTGATAAGGCATCAATCTCTTGATAAATACAGACCAATTTATGGGAAAAAACTGCAGCTAGAGAACCACGCATCGAGTATAACTGTTATATCTAACTGAAAACGTAATTCGTCCGATGGCCTAGTTCCGCCTAATTGAGCACCGACTTGTGGGCCATTTGGCGGGTCTTCTTTGGTGGTGCTCCAAATTTGACTAAACACGACATTTCACTAAATTGTGAGGTCGTGGCGTTTGATGAAGCACCCCTCATTGAATTCCATATGATGACAGTCAAATATAACAGCCAGGGATACGTAAGTGGCTGCTTTTGACATTAAAAAAAAAATTAACTTAAGCTGTTCGATCCATCGGCCAACAGTATGGGGACTTGTGGACGTATATGGTTCATGCCCGATCGTCTAAAGGGATCACAACTTTTGGGACTTGGATAGGCACTCTAGGGTTGTTATCCGTTAGCGGTTTAATCAGGTCAGGAGATTTTCTTTTTGGGAAAACCGCACGAATTAGAATCTTCAGTTTGGTGTTCGGGTTGAACCCGAATTACATCACGTATTATTTTAAATTTTAATTTTTATGATTTTTGGAACTCAAAAATAAAATATTTTAAGCGTAAAATAGTATTCATTCTTAGACTAGAATAACATTTTGTTTTTTTATGGTTTATATATATATATAATAATTTATATATTTATAGATATATATATATATTTATATGAATCCGATTTTCGGTTTAAATTGCCAACACCATATCCAAACCGAAAACGCAAAGAGATTTAATTATGTTTCGGTGCGGTTACAAAATTGCGTTACTGTTTTGGTTCAGGTTACTTACCCGCATCGTGAAAACCTAAGCCGCTCTATAGTTGGGTTGTGGTTGAAGGGCGTGTAGGGATGTAGGGGCAGTCCGGCTGAACGGGCACAATCCTTTCATGTTATATCTTTCGTAACTTTCAATATCTCACACATTATATGCATAATCTCTCAAGTAGAGTTCGGAGGTGGTCCCCGGGGATTCGGCCTCGGGAGTGGACTCCTTCTAACCGTTCTTTTATGTTTGTAGCACACTTCTAGGCTCGGGATAAGGATGATCGTGACGTGAGAGCCGTCAAGACCAACCCGAAGGAATTATGCTTTTACACTAAGATCAAGAGAAGATAACTGGTGAAGCATTGAGGGGATATTTATTTACGGCCTACTGTGCGCAGAGTCGATTGTTCTTTCTAACATTCATCCTATGAATCCATCCTAAGTGGACAAGCTGGGTGGTTGTGGTAAAGGTTTTGCAGAGGTTTCCAAAGGGTCTACGCGTGATGAGTGGCAAAAAGACCATTTCAAATGACAAACTATTTGATCACTTTGGAGACTCATAAAACAAAATTCTGCACTTCAAAGTTGAAAAAAAAAAAATTGATTGTGAACCACAAAATTAACTGACAACTTACTTTAGACTTCAACTAAGAAGTATAAAACTGCAAACTTCTACTTAAATAGCTTCCTACAGTTGGGTCTTTCCATTTATCTGTGTGTTTGGAAGAGGACATCAAGACCTGATTCTTTCTATATTCCTTTTACTTAGAAAAATACTAATCTCTTCATCCTTGTCACAAATCATCGGCAAACTTGATTTCATTAACCTAGTTATTATAGGAGGTAATTCATTATATCATCAAAAGCAGGTTCTTATAGGGGTGTAATTCTTTTAATTTCCCTTCTTTTTCTTCCTTCCAGTAGTCTCCAAACTCTTAAAAGCTTCGGTTCAACTCTGTTAAAGATCTACACTATGTAGGCATGCAGGATAATTCATCATTCCGCTAATTGTCCAGTTATTGGCCACCACACATATCACGTTTTCTCCATCTTGATTAATATCTAATCGTCTTTCAGCTGAACCCAAATTATTTTTTTTTGCTAGTAAGGACCATAATACAATACGACTTCCCTCTTAAAAGTGATAACTGGTGAAACCCATTTGAAATCAATTATTCAACATTTCAGAAACTCCAAAATAGCCTGGTGATAACTTTCAAGATGATGTAAAAATTATATCTTGAGTATGATGTGATAACATAACAGGCCACCTGAACTATGAATGCTGCTCATTGAATATAAATGAAGTTTGAATAAACTACTCCAACACTTTTCGACTAGGCATTACGAGTTTTTTAAATTTTGGTGGTCTTTGAGACCATCAATAGACAAGCTATAACTTTGCAAGTGTGTGTTGCCTAGTGATGCACCTTATGTTAAGTTCATGACTAAAGGCTCAAGCAAACATGTTCCAAATCTAAACCACCTATTTTCCCAAATGTCAACTAGTCGATTTGTTACAAAGCCTGGTTTATCATTAACTGTGTATGCGGAACAATGAATACAAACATTGAGCGTATAATGGGAACTGTTTACACACTAATTTTGTAATTCACTTGGAAAATATTGTTAAATTGGGCTAAGAATTAGCAGCGTATTCCTAGGGAATATACCAATAGATTGTTGTTATGAGAACAAATTCTGGTGGTCTTCCAAACCCCATCAATAATTTCTGGTGGTCTTCCAAACCATCGATAAACAGATTGAAACTCTCAAAAGGTTTGTTAGTTCTAATTTCAAATGCTATGACTAGATGTTGAGGCAAACATTTTCAAAAACTTCGCCACCTATTTTCCCAAATGTCAGCAAGACTTCATTACGAAGCCTTGTTTATCATCAAGAGTAAAACCAAAGATACAAAATTAGATACCCTGAGTCACTTAAGACCGCCATTATAATGCATAGAGCCAATCAGTCTAAGGTTAAATATGATTTATGTAAAAGGGGCCTAGATTGAGTTATAACCGCCAAAATGAAATGGAGCATCGTATAGTAGCAAGTTAAATGTGAAATCGTAGGGTCATCTTTGCTTTTGCTTTAAAGGATAGTGTAGTATTAGATTTTAATGTCAAGTCCTCAAAACCTATGGATTTGATAGCATGGACTTCAAGAACTCTATATCAAAACAGTACCACCGGTTTCTGTATGTACTATGGTCTTATGGTTCATAAGCATACAAGTGAGAACACACTATGGTTCATTACAAACCATCTCCGATTGGCTTTTGTTTCAACACAAACAAGATAGACAAGATCATTATACAGGGATAAAAGAAGTTGGTAGCATAACATAACAACTTTTATAACATCCTAATTTAAGTACCTTATCAGCGCATAATCTCCCAACTCAGATGACCACAAATGAGCCTAAAGATCGTCAAAGTTTCTATCATTCTGGGAATCAATATCTCAACATAATTTGAATTCAAAATAGACGGCAATTCTTTATAAGATCATACCAAAATGCATAAAAAACGAAATGTAACATTATTCTACATAGTTTAAATCTGTGAGCCTATACTCAATGAGTCATCTAAAGTTCCAATTCATCATCGCCGTCATTCTCCTTACTGTCATTCATACCAAACAAAACCTCGTTCTCATCACTAGAAGTATCATCAAGAGCGTTTGTCGCCGCATCCCTTTCTTACAAATGCAACCCGGTCCTCGACCTAGATTCATCAGCTCAATAAACTCGGTCTACCAAATAGTCTTATAATTACCCATCATATACATCCCTTCAAAAAAAACAAAACTTTCCCTTTCCTATCGTTCCGTTTCAACATTGTCAAGCGATATTCGTTAATTCGAAAATGTTTCCATAGCCCAAAACATTTCCACCCCAAATCGTCGAGTTAATTTTGCTACTTCCTTTTAGCGAAAACGAGGGAGGTGGATGTCGTACTCTTTGAGTTCATTTCATTGTATGGGTTGGACGTTTTTTTAAAGGGTCACGGGTTCTTTGTTGAGTATAGGTTCGGTTAATGAGAAGTTGAATTCATCATGGGATTGTTTTGAAGCTATGTGTTTAAGGTGAAGATGATGTCACTCTCTGATGGGTGGTAAATATATCCGAGTGGGAGCTCCGAGATATTGTCGTCGTCGGCCATCGGTGAAGAGAGGCGGAGTGGGAGTGTAAAGGGGTGCTTGTTTTGTACAAAGATGATTTGTTTCAATTTTTATGCATATATTTACAGGTAAATTGCAAAACGACTTTTGACATAAACGAAAATTGCTAGAGAAGCATTTTAAATTTTTTTTTAAAATTGCGGAACACCTAAGTTTTAAAGGAAAAATATGGGAAGACTCGAAACTTTATAACCTTTGCATGAGGAGAGCCCCTGACAAAAACGTTTGGACTTGATGATTTCGATTTGTAACTAGGGTGAGGTAGAAAATCCGTTCAGAACCGGATTGTATTATGTAAACCGAAAAACGATTCCCGTTAACCTAATTTTGACCTGAACCGGTTCCGGTTCTTGGCCAAACCGGCGGTTTGGAACGGTTTAGGTTTTTCGAGTATCTACCGGTTCGTGGACCGGGTTTTCAAACCGTAAAACCGAACCCGGTTCGGTTAACCGGTTTGGAACCGGTTCCGGATATCTTTTTTTCAAAAATTCGAATCTTGCTTTTATAACGTGGGGGGACCCGTGAAGGAGCGTTTTTCTGACTTTTTTGGTGTAGTGTTTGTTGTTTTGCTCTTTTATTTGATTATAAATTGAAGGGTTGTGTTATTGTTTCAATCAAACTTAGATTAGACAACAATAAAAACTCTCCAAAGCAAAACCGAATTTCTTTCAATTTGCAATGGCAAGTCCATCCGCCTCAACTCTGCCGGTGCCGGTTCCTCAACGTGCATCGACGGTTTGTTAAATCTACCAACCAAACTCGAAACCCTCAGATTATTGAAAAGACTTCAATTTGTTACATGTCCGGACACACGAAAAAGCTCATGTATTCATTACTTTCATTTTTTTTCGAAAGATATCCAACTCCGAGTGGAAGAATCATATACGCATCGTATTGTGAAGCTACTTAAAGAGGGTTGTGGAATCGAGGGCAATAATCCGTATTGTCTCGAGTATGGGGAGTATTTTCGTGTTAGGTGTACAATTGGATGTTCTGCGTGAATTATTCGAGGTTTGGTGATCATCGTGGGTTATCCATTCAACCACTTTGACGTCGCTGACAACAACGAGGATGTTTCAGGAACCATTTGCAACCAAAAACAATATGTAAGTCGCACTATTTATCAAAGTGATGGCAATGTAATTATGGGTAGCGGCTCCTAAACAACAAATAATTGAGGTTTTCTTAAATTAAATATAATGTCAAACCTAACAACGGAATGTTTGGTCCGCTCCTCATGGGCTGCACGGTATCTTACATCACTGTGTTACGCCACATTGGAAATTAAAATCATGTAGTACTTAGAAAATGTTGAGCAGTGTCGCACCCCGCCAAGGCGAAAAACAAGGCGTAACATCATGGTATCACACAACCTTGGTGTCAACAATAGAGAATCAACTACATGCATAATAAATATAAACGACAACGATGTGTACTGACATTTACGAAACAAAAGAACGGCATTTGTATATATGAAACAAAGGGGGTTATCATCAATAAAAAAGAAAATTGTATTACAACCTAATCAAACCCTAATTACTTCAAGAGAATGCATGAAACAATTATGAACATAAATATCAATTGAGAACTTCCATGCCATCTAAATGGTCTCTCTAGCCATTTTATAATTCAAACCTTCATAACGTTCACCTGAAAAAGGATGCTTTAAAAACGTCAACACAATGGTTAGTGTGAGCCTAGGTTTTACGACACAATACAAGATATTTAAGTCAATTATGTAATTATATAAAAACAAACATGGCAAGACAATTAAGCTGACTATTATACATGCTAACATGCAATCGTCCCAAACAAGCAATCACAATTGGGACGAAACATGTCCCCCCATCCATAACATGCAACATTTAGTCATGGAAAGGAATGTTATCCCCAAATCCCAGACTCTTGGTACCGTAGCACACACAGGTTCATACCCACACCACGTAGGTGAAACCTCGTGCCCACAAAGTAGGCGAAGAATAATGCAACATCATACAACATGCAGCACATAACATATAATAGCTACTTATAGGCCATGTGTTAACTGGGAACCATATAAGCACAGATCAAAAACATTTCGAAACATATTTTGCTCATTTCATCCCAATATGGAAAACATAATAAAATAGGACATATTAAACTCACCTGATGCTCAGCTTACTTGAAAGATCTTGCACGCTATTCTAAACATACAAAAAACATATGGTACACTCGGTTAGGCTAAATGATCCAAGCTAATGCCACTCAAAACATGATGGACTTCTAAACCTTTACACTATGTTTATAATTTTAAGTACATCTCCCAAATCATTTTCATATCCTATATGACTTTATTTATTAACTTTCACTTTTACAATTTATGGTTGAATTTTGTAGTCACTTTATGACCACAAATAAAATACCAAAACACCTAATTGATGGTTATCCTTACATTTCTTAGCTCCCCAATGAGTTTTGAGCTACTGTGATTTTTTAGAAACATATACAGTATGTGAAAACTATTTTATAAAAATTATCCTTGCTAAAGTGCTCAGAAGATTCGGCTATGATAAGCACACCAAAAAGGTTTGACGTCCTTTAAAAATACCCTTAGGGAAATATTGGATTTTTGGCATTAGCCCTTCGACTAGAGTTAATTAGAACTAAAATATGACTCACGGTTTTTGGACTAACCAAAGTAGCCTTTTAAGTAGGGGTTTTACTCCCCGAAATCAGACCCAAATCATACCCGAATTTACTGTTTTAACAACTTTTCTTGCGAAAATTATTTGACTAACTTACCGACCTCAAAACCTTTCGGGGCCAGACTTTTTAAAATTAATTTTAGGCTCAAGAAAATTGATGATTGCTATTTTTATGACCGAGTTATGATTCGTACAAGATGACCTTTCAAAACTGCCAGCTTTAGTTAAAATTCCGAAAGTACAAAACTAAAACCTTAATTACCACATGCTTAACACCACCAATCATCACAAAAATGATTTTTAAAGATCAAAACCCTAATTTTACAGATCTTATATAAACCATAGTCCATCCTCAAGAATAACTAAATAGAATTAAAATAGTTATGGTTTATTAACATACCTTAAACATTGATCTTGATACATAAGATCACCAACTTGATTCTTGATAAAAAAAACTTTTTTTTTCTCTTTCATGGTTCCACTGATTAAAAAAAAATAGGGAGAAGGGGTTTGTATTTATAGTGTTTGCAAAAAGATTGGATAATTACCTAATTAGAATTGTAGTTGGACTAAAATTGGGCTTTTCTAATCGTCCTTTTCTTTTCTTTTTTTATTATTATTTATTTATTTATTATTTATTTATTTATTATTATTATTTACATAATAACCCTCCAATTTTGACATTTTATAAAACCTTTATTTATTTTAGAAATCCTTTTAAATTAAAACTAGCTTAATTAATTACAAATTAAATTCATTTCTAAATATATTTTTCCTAACTTATTACTACTAAAATCTATCTAACTAAATTTCTAAATTTAATTTTCTATTCTCACGAGTTCCTATTATTTAAATACGTATACATATATTCATATAAATACGTATACACATAAAATTTTACCATCATTTTCATTGTCACCAAAAGTGAACAAAATGAAATACCCACATTAATCATAAATTAAATCAAAATGAGACGATCACGCTCACAGATTGATAACCAACTCACATAGAATCACATAAACACATAATTACTATAACACATAATGAAACTCAAATCAATACTAACGGTTGACTAACCTGCTCAAATCACAGTTGTCACAACGATGGTGGTTAGAGTTGTTGAGCGATTACGACTGTGAGATCCGATACCACTCAGGAAAGGCGAACGTGGTGGCTGATGCACTGAGCCAAAAGGAAAGAATTAAGCCACTATGAGTTTGGGCCTTTTTATGACTATTGGGTTAAACCTTCCTAAGCAGATTTTGAGTGCTTAATCGGAAGCCAGAAAATAAGAGAATTCCATAACCGAAGACCTGCATGGTATGATTAATAAGCTTGAATCCCGTGTTGACGGAACGTTATGTTTGAACAACCGAAGTTGGATTCCGTGTTTTGGTGACTTGAGGGCTTTGATTATGCACGAGTCTCATAAGTCAAAGTATTCGATCCATCCTGGATCGGATAAAATGTACCAAGACCTGAAGAAGCTGTACTAGTGGCCCAATATAAAAGCAGAAAGTGCCACCTACGTCAGCAAGTGTTTAACGTGTGCCAAGGTTAAGGTAGAATATCAGTAGTTGTCTGGTTTGTTGGTTCAACCAGAGAGTCCATAGTAGAAATGGGAGAACATAACGATGGACTTTGTGGCTAAGTTGCCAACCGGTCAAGACACAATTTGGGTAATCGTTGATCGTCTCACTAAGTCTGATCATTTCTTACCCATGAGAGAAGATGACACATTAGAGAAGTTGTCGAGACAGTTAAAGGAAGTAGTCTCAAGGCATGAAGTGCCAGTTTCGATCATCTCTGACCGTGATGGGAAATTCACTTCACATTTCTGGAAGTCTCTTCATAAAGCATTAGGTACTCGATTGGATATGAGTACACCCTAGCACCCACAGACCGATGGTCAGAGTGAGAGGACCATTCAAACGTTAGAAGACATGTTGCGTGCTTGTGTACTCGACTTTGGAAAGGGTTGGGATAGACATTTACCATTGGTAGAATTTTCGTACAACAACAGTTACCATACCAGCATTAAGGCTGCACCCTTTGAGGCGTTGTATAAGCGTAAGTGTCGATCACCTATCTGCTGGGCTAAAGTTGGAGATAGTCTGCTCACTGGCCCAGAGATCATCCATGAGACAACCGAGAAGATTGTTCAAATCAAGAGCCGTATCCAAGCTGCCCATGATCATCAAAAGAGCTATGCCGACGTAAGACGAAAACCCCTTGAGTTTCAAGTGTGAGATAAGGTCATGTTGAAAGTGTCACCCTGGAAAGTGGTGATACATTTTGGCAAACGGGGAAAGTTGAACCCTCGTTATATTGGACCTTTTAAGATCATTGCTAAAGTAGGAACCGTTGCCTACCGACTTGAACTCCCAGAGCAGTTGAGCAAAGTTCATGGTACGTTTCACGTCTTGATTTTGAAGAAATGCATGTCTGACGAAATTCTTGCTATACCGCTGGATGAAATCCAAATCGATGACAAACTCTACTTTATTGAAGAACCTGTCGAGATCATAGACCGTGAGGTTAAGCGTCTAAAGCAGAGCCGTATTCCGATTGTCAATGTACGTTGGAACTCTAGGAGAGATCCTGAGTTTACATGGGAACGTGAAGACCAAATGCAGCAAAAGTACCCACACCTTTTTGCTAATCCAGAACCATCGTCGAATGCTATGTCTTAAGCTTTGAGGACAAATCTGTTTTAACGGGGAAAGGATGTGACACCCCGCAAAATTTCGATCAATATTTTAGCCGTTTTCGTTTGGTAATTTGAAATTTTGATGTTTCGTTTAAAATTTTACGTTTAACTGGGAAGATGTTCTGTTATTTACTGAGAATCATTGCCAGAAGTAATCCGTGCATCCAATCATCGTAGTCTTTCGTTAGTAAACGCGTTTTTACATTTTTGATTGATAGTTAAAATTTCATAAATTTACGTGAAGTCGTTATTCATTTTTGTTATTTGCGTATTCCGGATACATAAGGTAACATAAGTATATGCATGGAACCTTAAAACTAAATCTAATGAGAGCACTATGTTCCTAGAATGTTGGAGACCAAATTGGTCCCCCTGGCTCTTGTTTGCAAGCGAATACACACACACACTAGCATAGGGAACCTTTTTGAATTTTGTAAACCATAAAGATATGTTTTCTCTACCATTTGGTTAGTACTAGTCCTTCCTATGCAACCATTAGGAGATCATTTTGGTCCCCTTTGTTTATTTGTCCTTGCTGACGGTACACACACACATACACCTCCCTTGGATACCAAAAATTTGAATCAAGTATACATATCCCTATTCATTTATTCATTCTTTCATTTATCATCACTTTCTCACACTATAAAAATATACACACACATCCTCTTTTCCTCTTCTCTCTTGTTCGATCCATCAAACACACACAATTCTTACTTTTCAATCTTTAATCAAAACCATTTGAAGATATATTGTTCGAGGTTGATTCTTATTATATCCGGGTAGTTTATAAACAACGTTTGAGTTGTTCTTAGTTTCTAATCATCTTCTCGTCGCGTTTTCTTGTAAGTCATCTCTTCTATTTCATAAATAAATTGTACTTTTGCATTCGTATGATCATTCCGAACAAGGTGTACAAAGCGGATCGTTATGAAAATCATTATTTATTTTTCTATAAAACTACAAGTCTTAAAGTTTAATCTTGTTAGCCTCAAAATATTGAGTCGAACAATGAAAGTTCGTTCATTAATTATATTAGGTCTCGGTCATTAATTAATATACGTTGTAATAGGCTATACGGGTAAACGAGCTCTTAAATGTAAGCTAACCGGTCACGTGTATCGGGCGAAAGCCCAAGTAATCCCGAGCCCGTCCCGTAGAATTACTAAAGGCATGAAAGCCTTTTAGTTTTGATACATATACACCTCCTCAAAGAAAGTGAGGGGGGGGGTTGGTTCATTTGTAAACATTTCATTTTACAAGTAATCCTCCCAATTTCTAGTTTCTCTCTCTACTTTCTCTCTCTACAATTCTCATAATCCAATCTTAATTTTCTTGTTCTTGAATATGAAGTGAAGTGATTATTTGGATTTCAACATTTGGTATCAGTCGCCTCGGGTGGGTCTAGTGATTTTGTTGTTGTCGTGCTTTTATGAGCTTATTGGTTCAGCAATTTGAACTTATTTTTTCCTATGGCTTAATCTTTCTTTCCTAGTTTCTTATAAATCATCTTAAATATAATCTTCTTTTTTTAAATTCGTTTTAAAACATGGTTTTCATAAAAAAATCAAGAGATATTTATAAAAAAAATGTATCACATTTTACCAATATAAATCATTTTAAACATACTTTTCATAAACTAAAATTTATCAAAAACAACTTATAAAAATGTAAAGATTACCTTAAACATGGTTTTGACACTTCAACCAATATCACATTGTTTTCATAAAAATCATTATAAACGCAGTTTTCATAATGAGACAGTAATATAAAAGCGCTTATCATAACGTATTCATAAAATCATTTTAAGAATAGTTTTCCCCAAACACCGTCAAGATATACTTTAAAAGGATTTCCATAACTTGACATCAATATAAAATATATTACTCAACCCAAGGGCATCGTAATACCAAAAGGGATTGTAAAATACCGCAAAGACTCTAACACAGTCTTATTGTTTGAAAGCGAAAGGGAGTATAAAGAACCATGTAGTCAGAATAACAGTGAAACGAACATGCACAAGAGAAATCTATACGAAGACATTACAAACCAAAAGAAGAACATAAAGACTAATCCGTACTTACGATCAAGAGAAAAACCATAGAAAAGCGTCGGTACTAACATGCCGCAACATGTTACGAAAACCAAAGGATATAATAAGAACGGAGTCATGATCCACACTAATATCTTAGGAAACAAGTAATCTTAAGAAATTTTGATACTCATACGAGTAGTTAGTACCACGAAAGAACTAATGAAACGTACCAATATTCAAAGAAGCAGATCCGAACAACCAATATTCATCAAGACGCCGGATAGAAAAGTTAGATCATCCATACCGACATGGTACGAACAAGGAATGCTAAAATGAGGGTTATATATCCGAGCAATAATTGAGCAGACAAACGAACTCAATAATCGTATAATATTAATAAACCTGTATCGGTGGTATTCGCAATACGTCAGATAGAAGGGAAACTAACTATCTATGCAACTGAGCCTAACATAATCGTGCATTAGGTAAAAGAGGGATTTCATAACTATATAACCATCCTTATCATGATCACACCTATCATAACATATTACACTACCAGCTAACAAGCAAACACCGATCAATGCAATCATGGTCATAAGTCTACGTGTGTGATGCCTTTATAATTATGTGGCCACCCTAATTATAAGTTTGCTACTTTCACACATGTACTTACTTATAAGACTACCCATTTCAATGACAACGCACATATATGCACATATACCACATTGCACATCTTAAACCACTCTAATATAACATAGAAAGGATGCTCCATCAAAGAAATACTTACTATTATAAATATAAAATCAAAACGACATCAAGGAACGAAAGTCTCGCAGCGCCTCTAAAATACGAAATATCCAAAAGAAATAATCAATAACAACATGACAAGGTAAAAGACAAAATAAACTTATGCTGGGCCTCGCTTGGGTTTGAATTTGCCTTCGCAAGAGTCACCCGACTCCGCGGGTCCATGCTACTCGGCATTCTAAAAGCCGACAACTTACCCTATCTCCTTTAGTTTCATAAGAGGCTCATTCTCAATTGGCTCCTCTTTTGGATCACTATAGCGCTTAAGTCCAATTGGGAAAATGGTTCCCCAACAAAACTTCTTCATGCAATCATCCCAAACAAGCAACCACAAATAGGACGGAACATGTCCCCCGATCCATAACATGCAACATTTAGTCATGGGGAGGAATTTTATCCCCAAATCGCAGACTCTTGGTACCATAGCACACACAGGCTCATACTCACACCAAGTAGGCGAAACCTCTTGCCCACAATGTAGGCGAAGAACAATGCAACATCATACAACATGCAGCACATAACATATAATAGCTACTTAAAAGTTTATGTGTAACTTGAACCATATAATCACAGAATCAAAACATTTTGAAACATATTTTGCATCATTTCCATCCTAAGAAAACATGATAAAATGGGACTATGAAACTTACCTGATGCTCAGCTTACTTGACAAGATCTTGCACGCAATCTAAACATACAAAAACATATGTTACACTCGGTTAGGCTAAATGCCCAAGCTAATGCAACAATCACATGATGAACTTCTAAATCTTACACTAAGTTTATAATCCTTTAAGTACATCTCCCAAATTATTTTCATATCCTATATGACTTTGTTTATTAACTTTTACTTTTACAATTTCTAGTTGAATTTTATAGTCATTTTATGACCACAAATAAAATACCAAAACACCTAATTGATGGTTCTCCTTACATTTTCTAGCTCCTCAATGAGTTGTGAGCTACTGTGATTTAAAAAAAATAGTAAGTGGAACTATTTTATAAAAATTCATCATTACAAAGTGCTCAGATTCGGATCTGAAAGCACACCAATAAGTTTGACGTCCTTAAAAATACTTAGAAAATGTTTTTGCTTTAGCCCTTCGAACTGGAGTTAATAGACACCAAAAATATGACTCAGGATTTTTGGCTAACCCAAATTTTCCTTTTAAGTAGGGGTTTTACTCCCCAAAATAAGACCCAAATCAGACCTGAATTTACCTTTATAACAACTTTTCTTGCGAAAAAAATATTTGACTAACTTTCCGACCTTAAAACTTTTCGGGGCCGGACTTTTTGGAAACTAGACTCTCTGAACTTAATTTTAGGCTCAAGAAAATTGATGATTGCTATTTTTATGACCGAGTTATGATTCGTACAAGATGACCTTTCAAAACTGCCAGCTTTTAAATTCCGAATTTACAAACCCTAAACCCTAATTACACATGGTTAACACCACCAATCTTCCCAAAAAAGATTTTTAAAGATCAAAACTCTAATTTTACAGATCTTATACAAACACTAGTCCATCCTCAAAATTATTACAAGAATAATTAAAGAGAATTAAAATAGTTAGAGTTTATTAACATACCTTAAACATTGATCTTGATACACAAGATCACCAACTTGATTCTTGATAAAAAAAACTTTTTTTTCTTCTCTTTCTTGGTTCGACTGATTATAAAAAAATAGGGAGAAGGGGTTTGTATTTATAGTGTTTGCAAAAAGATTGGATAATTATCTAATTAAAATTGTAGTTGGACTAAAATTGGCTTTTCTTTCCTTCTTTTTCTCCTAATCCGATCGTCCATTTCTTTTCTTTTTTTATTATATTTTATTTATTTATTATTATTATTTACATAATAACCCTCTAATTTTGACATTTTATAAAATCTTTATTTATTTTAGAAATCATTTTAAATTAAAACTAGCTTAATTAATTACAAATTAAATTCATTTCTAAACATATTTTTCCTAACTTATTAATACTAAAATCTACCTAACTAAATTTCTAAACTTAATTTTCTATTCTCACGAATTCCAATTATTTAAATACGTATACATATACATATAAATATGTATATAAATAAAATTTTACCATCATTTTCATTGTCACCAAAAGTGAACAAAATGAAATACCCACATTAACCATAAATTAAATCAAAATGAGACGATCATGCTCACAGATTGATAACCAACCCACACAGAATCACATAAACACATAATTACTATAACACATAATGAAACTCAAATCAAAACTAACGGTTGACTAACATGCTCAAAGCATAATTGTCATAGTATCCCCTCCTTAGAGAAATCTCGTCCCGAGATTTAACTAATAGGTTCAACATCATCATCAGCAAACAATTGGGTATACTTAGCTTTCATATGGTCCTCACCTTCCCACGTAAACTTAGGGCCACACCTTGAATCTCATTTAACTTTCACGATCAGAAACCCACTGCTTACAACTTCGCTTGCCCATACAAGGGTACAAATAGCAACATACAACTCTAAGCCAAAATAACATCTAACTACATGAACATCGCCCGCCTTTGAGAAAACTCGTCAAAAACTTTAAGTTGTGTAACAACGTCATTCATAACCTAACCCCGCAACTCATCAAACAAGAACTGTCTTGGAACTAAGTTATGAGTTGTTACAAAGCTCAACGTTTTTGAAGAATTGGCTCAACTTCGAGTTTATTCAAAATATAACATTAACCAAACCACCTCAGAACATTTAAGGGTACACTAAAGTCTGCCTGTAACCCTATGTGTCTAACTTTACTTAGTACTTACAACGATAGCTTGCTCAACAAGCAAGTATGGATACTTAGTTTTTATGAAATCCTCATGACATCGCTTCGAGTTTTAATGGACTTAAATATCGGAATCCTACTACGCTTCAAACTTTTAACCTCACGTTCGATAATCTCAACAGGCTCTTTAATAAAACGAAGAGTTTTGTCTACCTTAATTTCTTCTAAATGCACATGCAGATTTGTATCCGCTAAATACTTCTTTAAATTTGAAACACATCAAATTCGCTACTAAATTATTGAGGCAATCTTAATCAATAGACCATAGGACCGATCCCTTTATTGATCTTAAATGGTCTTACATATCTTGGTGCTAACATTTCTTTCTTTCCAAAATGCACTACTTCTTTCCAATACGACACTTCCAACATCACTTTATCACCAAATTCAACTCTAAATGTTTACGCATATTGTCAACATAGTTCTTTTGGCAATCTCTAGCCGCTTTGAGCTATTCTTTAATCAATATCACCTTATTTGTTGTCTCTTGTACCAATTCTGGTCCAATCGACCGAATTTCTCCAATTTTAGCCCAAAGAACATATGACCTACACTTCCTTCCATACAACACTTCAAATAGAACACATCAAACACCCGAATGATAACTATTATTATAGAAAACTCGGTTAAGGGTAGATGAGTATCCTAATTGCCATAAAAAAATCAATCACGCACGCTCTCAACATATCCTTCAAAGTCTGAAAGGTACGCTCACTTTGTCCGTCCGTTTGAGGATGATAAGTCGTACGCATGTTTTAGCCATGTTCTTAATGCCTTCTGCAATGTCTACCAAAGCCGCGAAGTAAATCTTCCACCACGATCTGAGATGATCGACACATGCACTCCATGCCTTGTTACTTTCTCATTAGTGTAAAGTCTCGCCAAATTCTCTATTTTTAAATCTTCACGTACTACCATGTAATGGGCATACCTTAGTCAGTCTATCGACTATAACCCAATTCGTATCATACCCACTACTTGATCTTGGCAATCTTGTAATAAAGTACTTAGTTATTATATTCTACTTCTACTCGGGTATCTCTAGTTGTTACAATAAACCCGAAGGTCTTTGATGTTTCAGCATTCACCTTTAAACAAGTCAAACAATTGCTAACATAGGTAGCAATATCCTTCTCCATACATGGCCACCATACATATCTCTAAGGTCATAGTACGTCTTATCCGCTCCCGAATTTACCAAGTACCTTGATGCATGAGCCTCGTCCATCATTAATGTCCTTACATCACCTATTAATGAAACCCATAATAAATACATACCTCCACATTCCTTCCTTTCCATTAGTTGGTTCAGGCCATGCAGCATTTCTGTTGTCGCGTTCTCTACCTTGCCTCTTTGCATGAGTACACAACCTAATCCTTGATTTGACGCATCAGCAATAAAACTACAAAACTTTTGGATCCATCAGGCTAATGACAATTATTGGATGCATTTCACAATCTTGCCCATCAAGTCTGAAAGCTTCTCTTGTTCCATGGCCCCACTCCCATACTTCCGAACCGTCTTCGTTAGTGAGCAAGGGGTTTAGGAATCCTTAGATGTATTTGCGATGAAACGTCGATAGTTTACCTGCCATATACTAAGAATAATCATATCTCGGATGGCGTCTTAGGTACTTTTTTTTTAATTCTTCATTGCTTCTATCTTACTAGAGTTAATGTAAATATCATTGCTGTTAACCACGTGTCTGAGAAAACGCGCTTCTTGTAGCCAGAATTCATACTTAGAAAACTAGGCAAACAACTTTTCCTTCTTCTTGAACAACACAGGTGCTCCCCACAGAGAGTGGCTTGATCAAATAAAATGTATATCAAACGAATTCTAAAGGTTACGAACTATCAAATAGGGTAGCAAACGAATATCGAATCAAAGGCTAGAAAACATCTAAGGTATTTCACATATGGAAATAGATACGGATCAAATGTCGTAAGAATCCTTAAAAGGAAGGATAGAATAAATGTACCGATAGAAAACACAAACGAAAGAATTAACAAGCGTAGGTTTTAAAATACGAACCACCAATGGAGGGTAGATTTTATCATAGTCGATGTGTTGCACACATTATTAACTTGTATGTGCAAGGTGGTTTAGCGGTGCCCACGATTAATAATATCAAAGAGTCTTTTAAAACAATGTTAAAAGATGTATTTAGATCGGGTGGTAAAAACCATCAACGCTATGTTAGAATCTGTAAACAAGCTGGGAAACCTTGTTTATCACCTCATTGGGACGTTCCGACAAGATGGAACTTCACTTATCATATGTTGCTAAGTGGTTTAAAACAAAGATCTACTTTGATGTATTTTCATGACCTTTTGGCTAGTAAGGGTAGGTGTGCTCATTTTCCGGCTGAGAATTGGGTTACTATTGAAAGTTTAACCCAATTACTTGAAGTGTTTAACAATGCCACAAAAATTTTATCGGGGGTTTACTACCTAACATCTCCATTGGTACTTCAACATATTTTCTTTATGACTATCAAATTAAGCGAATATGAACTTGAAGGGGGTATATTTGCAACTATGGTTAAACCAATGAAGAAAAAACTTAAAAGTATTTTGAAAGAATGCCACCGATAATTACTTGTGCAACCGATTTAAATCTATGTTTTAATGTACACGGGGTAGAGTTTCTTATCGAGTCGATAAGTACGGATTTGGAGTTTTTTTGACAATAGTTATGCAAGTAAGGCATAAAAAATGGTTCACCGACTCTTTGGAAGGTTTGTATAATATTTATTTTACAAAATATGGTAACCCAACAACAACCAAATCAAGTAGTGGGGGTGGGGGTTCTTCATCGAGGGCGAGTGGCGGGAATCAAATGACCCGGTTGCTAAATTGGTTGAAAGAACATAAAACAAAAAGGCAGGAGTGATCCTTCATTGTCCTCCGAATATGAGCGATATGTTCATTCAGATTTTGTCACACATCTTCAAACAACGGAGTTTACAACTTTTGATGTCTTGGGTTTTTGAAAGGCAAAGGAAACAATGTTTCCCATTCTATCCCGCATGACCATGGATATACTAAGTGTCCAAGCTACTTCGGTAGCTTCTGAATCCGCATTTTCAACAAGTGGGAGGGTATTGTCAATCCGAAGAACGACTCACTCCGGCGTCCTTAGAGATGTGTATGTGCTTAAAAGATCACTTGGACGCTCAAGAGCGTAAACAAGGCAAATCCACTCTTAAAACCCCCGTAGACTTTGAAGAAGAGATATTGGATGCCGAGGTCCAAGAAAATGAAGTCATTCCACTATCCGATGAAGAAATTGCACTTGATGCTGCTAGCAGCGAAGGTTCTATGTCCGGGCCCGGTTCGGGAGGAGAAGAGGCTGCTGATTATGGTTATGATGTCTATCATGATGATTACTAATTATCAATTATGATGTTGTATTTTCAATTCCGATGTATTATGTTGTATTTTCCTTTCCGGTATATTTCGTTTCCGATGTATTAGGTTTTCTATTAAATAAAAGTTGCAGTTTATTCAGTTTATTGCGTATAAATCCACAAAAAATGAAAAATAAAAAAGAAACCGGTCCAAACCGGTTTGACAGGTTAACCGGTAATGAACCGGTTCCAAACCGGTCCAACTGGTTCAACTTTTTGACCCCCTAAAACCGGTTCCAAACTGGTTCCGGTTTCACCCAAACCGGTTCCAATGGGTTCGTTGACTGAAACAGGTTCTTGTTGACTGAAACCTAACCGAAACTGTTTAATCGGTTTGCGCACGTCTATTTGTAACCAAACTAATATTAGTATATGCTATACTTTTCAACATTTAAACAAATTTGATATCATGTAATAATCCTAAAATAAGAATTAGCCAATTAACATGATTTTATTTTCGTGGAAAATATATAAACGAAATTACGTGTTTGACTTTTTGTTTTATAAGTTTTCTTTGCTTTGTTAGTTGATATTCGCGCCAAATACAAATATATAATATTTGGTTATAATGTTTCAAGAATACATACGTGACCATGTTGTCCTTTAAATTTATTATACGTGCACCAAGAACAACTTCACTAGTTCACTACGTATATGAAACTAAAGTAGACGGAACTTTGGGCCGACCAAATGGGCTAAAAGGAGCCCAGCTATGGATATCAACATTTTTGGTAGCTAGTGACATGCTTCATAGTATATTTGTTAATTGTTAATGTTAACAAGTTGAATATTCTCACGCGCGTTGCGGCGGAGCCGATTTGTAGTCGACACATCTCTTTTTCTTATTTGTAGTCGACACATCTATTTTTCTTTAAGAGTAGCTTTTTTGTTATTCCGTAGGGAAAACTTTTACTTAGGCATGAATAACATGGAATCATAAACTTTCTCCCCCTCGAATTTACATAGGTTTTGACACCAAAAAACAATGATAACCAGTTGTAAAATAAATATAAAATTGAGGGTTAGCATTGTTGAGCACACAATTTTGAAAGATTATGAATTGTCATTGAAGAATTCTTGAAAAATTGTGCTCAACCACTTAATTATCTTATAACAATCAATCTATTTAATAGTCATTATTATTTCTTAGATGTTATTAAGACCTTTTATAATGTGTTGAATACATAAGAATTGTCATGTTATGATGTATCCAACAATCATTAAAAACATTGTTTTTCGAAAAACTCCCCCTCAAACATTGACTCATTTAAAAATGACACCAAATGTAGAATAATTGTCTTGTAAAACAATATGAGGGAAGGAGTGTTGAACACATAATTTTGAAAGATTTTGAATCGTCAGTGAGAAATTCTTGAAAAAATTATGTTCAACTTTTTGAAAAATCAAATGTTAGAAGACTTATCTTCTAACGCTAAGGATAAGCGCACTTATGCGTACACTCTCATTTGTCGTTCGGGTCCGAGTTGTAATCTGAGAGCAATTACAAGTCATAGAGAAAAATAGAAATGACATGTTTTGAAAGCATTTGAAACTCCTGTTCGAACTTCATTTACACGCCCGTGTCGATATTAATCAACATTTCTAGGTACGTAAATGTTATCGATTCCAAGAGACATGTCGAGAAGAATATTTTTGTGAAACATTTTCTGATTTTTTGATTTTGTATTTTCTTTTTGAAATTTTATATTTTTGTATTTTTTTTTTCAAAATATGTACATGTCGATATTTGATTAAGTATCAAGCATATTCATTTGTCAGAACCTCCAGTTCTGCTGGAGTCAAACATCTCATACCAATTCGCCTGACAAGATACTGAAACTAACTTCGGTAAGGCTTTTAAGTAAACATATCACCAATTGGTATTCAGTATCTACAATGTACAATTCAATTATACTTTTCAACCTGTTCCTTTAGGAAGTGATACCGAGAATGGCTTGCTTGTACGGAGTGCTGCACGGGGTTGCATGAGATTGCTATGGCTGATTGAGAGTCGCAATACAACAGTATTTTGTTGTAGTTGAAGCCATAATCTTGAAGTTGTGTCCTCATCCACATTACTTGAGCACAACTTGTAGATAACGCCATGTATTCAGCCTCGCGGATGACCATTGTCAGTACACTTGCTTCTTTATACCAGCGACTAATTTATCACCTAGAACTGTATCCTTCCAAACAACTTTTGCGGTATCACGTACAAACCGCATGATCGACATCTGAAAAATGTGGATAGTTCAAGAAAGCAGAAATCCCTTCAGTATACCAAGGTTCTATGTTAATGTACCCCCTTTAAGTATCGAAATATCCTTTAACTCTTAGGTGTTTTTCAGTCATCTTGCTTGATATCTTGCACAATAACATACGGCTTACACTATGTCCTGTCTACTAGAATATTAGTACATTAGTGCCCCGATTTACAACGGTAGTCATTTGGTCCTATGGGTTCACCACTCTAGTCAGCAACTAATTTTAGGTTATGTACCATTGGTGTACCAATGCTTGTCCATTTTCCATACCATGTTTTTTAGGTATTCTAAAGTGTCTTTGGCCTTGATCAAGATACCGCGTGGAATTGGTGGATCTGAAGTCCCTAAAAAGAGTTTCATTTCTCCAAAAAAAAAACATTAAGGACATCTCAAAATCACTGTGCATTAATGTTCAAATCGTTTAGAAAATTAAGGGGGTTTTGTGACCCGAAAATAATGTCTCAACATAAATTTGCACAAGTAGAATGTCCTCCCCGTATCTTATTATGAATAAATTCGGCTCAATGGTACCTTTAGTAAAACCTTTGGATATCAAAAATTTTGAGAGTTTATCATACCGGGCCTCTTTGGAGCTTGTTTTTTAATCCATATAGAGCTTCTTCCTTAAACGGTAACCTTTTCTCTGGATGATCAGGATTCAACGAATCCGTCCGGTTTGTGCAACATAAACCTCCTCCTTCAGGGAACCATAAGAAATTCCGTTTTTCACGTCCATCTGATAAATTGAAAAGACTTGTATGCAGCATATGCGACGAAAATCCAAACAACTTCCAAGCGAGCTACTGGTGCAAAAGATTCTTCGAAATCATACCCGCTTTCTTGAGCATAACCCTTAGCTACAAGTCGTACCTTATTGCGAATTATAGTTTGGTCTTCATCCTTTTTGTTCTCCATAACCACTTAGCTTTGATTACGGTCTTTGCCAAGGGTTTGTCAACGAGTTTCCCAGACTTGAATTCTTGTCAAACTGATGAAGTTCTTCCTGCATGCGTCCTATCCATGCAGAATCATCCATTGCTTAGCCTTAAAGTTTTTTTTGGTTCCGCAGTACCATAGTGAGTGCGAACATACACATTGCCGAATCGGTTTTGTAGTATGTCGTCTTGTTTTGCACTGGCTTGGATGATTTTTTCCACTAAAATAAAAAAAAAAAAGAAGAAAAAAAAAAGAAAAGAAAAAAAAACAAAAAAAAAATAAAAAAAACGCACATGAGTTTACCGGGTTATCATTTGTACCATCTTATTCGGAATCCTTTGAGAGTTGATTTTAAGTATGCACATTTGAATTTATCCAAATATTGTGTGAGACGACTCAGCAACTTCATTGTACCGGTGTACAAAAAAAAAAGGATGGTAAATTCAAGTTCTGTATCTTCTGCTTGATTATCGTTGTTTTCCTCAGCATGAGCATGTGTTGGAGTTGTTGGTTATCTGAAGTAGGTTTGAATAATCGTATAAGGATGTGTGTCTTGTTACAAATTATCGTTGGGAGAAGAAGACTTGTTGACACAAAAAGTACCCGCATTGAAAAATTCATCATACAAAGGACCAAATAAAAGAGAAGGAGAAACATTTTGTAGTTGTGGGTCGGGGTCAGAGTTATCATAATCTGATGCCTTTTGTCATTAGGGAACAAGGCTTGAAGTGTCATTAGCAACAGACATCTCAGACACCTCTTTGATCTCGTCAAATCTGAGATGTATGGATTCAACTATCTATCTTGTTCTCTTGTTATAGACACGATATCCCTTTGACTGAGTAGAGTATCCTACCAAGATGCACGGATCCCCTTTTTCCATTATCATCTTTATCCAAATTTTCACCATCTCTGGTTAGGTAACAAGTGCAACCAAAAATGTGAAGGTGTTTGGGGGGTTTGTTATTTTAATTGAAGGTTTCCGTCCTAGATGACGTGATATGTCATTTTCTCATGTGTTGGGATGATGATAGATCTGTTTTGAGTATAGCATGCGGTTGCAATTGCTTCAGCCCAAAAGAACAAAGGAAGTTTATAGGCT
The DNA here is from genome assembly GCA_026074375.1 of Tanacetum coccineum. NCBI lineage: Eukaryota > Viridiplantae > Streptophyta > Magnoliopsida > Asterales > Asteraceae > Tanacetum > Tanacetum coccineum. The sequence goes on along the minus strand of BQNB010008006.1, from coordinate 23,197 downwards.
GAAAGCATCATTCGAGCAGCCTCAACAAGAGTATGGTTTCGTCTTTCGACAACGCCGTTTTGTTTAGGTGTTCGAGAAGTAGAAGTTTGATGCTCAATTCCTTCCTGTTTAAAGAATGCATTGAGTGTCTTGTTTAAGAACTCAGTACCTCTGTCAGTTCGAACATAAATTACTAGGGCTTGAAGATTTCTTTAGATCATCGTGAGAAAATCTTTTAAAACTTCTGGTGTTTCATCCTTGGAACGTAGAAATAGAGTCCACGTGTATCTGGAGTAGTCGTCTATAATTACTAGAATATATTTCTTCCCATTAAAATGCTAGCAACCCGCATTGGACCAACCTAAGCCATATAAGCAAATTTAACCGTCCTTTTGTACTGGAACAGTCTTTGTCGTGAATGAACATCGTTTTGCCTTTACCTCACTTTACAATAGGAACATAGTTGATCCCTGACGTACTGAATTTTGGTAACCCAACCACGACACCCTCTTGAAAGCAAGTTATGGATGTCGTTTAAAGTTGAATGAGAAAGACTTCCGATGCATAACCATGCTTGAGTTGGTGAGGCTTTAGCCATGAGATAGATTGGAGTAGATGAAGTTGTTTCTTGAAGAGAAATTGTATAAAGATCAGATCCACGGTTACCGGTGAGTAAATCGTTTCCCTGAAGATCTTTAACAAAACACGTAGATTTTTGGAAATCAACCTCCAAATTCGCATCACAAAATTGACCAACCGAGAAAAGATTGTGATTGAGACCTTCGACATGGTAAACCCTATTGATCATAATATTTTCTTGAACCAAATCTTCATAACCAAGAATTGAAGTAAATTGATCATTGCCAAAACGAACGGTAGGGTTATTATACACAAATGTTACTAAAGTTTGCGTAAATGTTCGATTACGTTACTAAAGTTTAAAACGTTACAAATAGGTTACTAAACTTATAGGAAGCACACACTTCAATATTTTTAGTGTTAATCGGGTAACCTGAACGCATATTTTCAGATAAGTTAAGTAACATAAATATCGCGTTTTTACAAGTTCAGAGATGTTTACAAAAATTTTTATAGGTTCAGTAACTCATACAATAACCATGTATACTTGAGTAACCTATATGTAACATTTTAATCTTTAGTAACGTAATCGAACATTTACGTAAACTTTAGTAACTTCTTTGTATATTAACCCCTTTCTCATATAGCATCTTATAGTAACTCTTGGATTTCTGAGTAGTGGATTCTGATGCAATTGTTTTCTTAGGTGGTGTTGCAACAGATTTGTTCGCTTGACTTTTAGGTTTTCTAGTACTAATAGGCACTACTTTAGGCTTCTTAGTTCTAGCATTCACGTCATTCAAATATTTAGAAACACAAGCATCATGATTCGAATTAAACACACATTTTCCACAAGTAGCACAAACAACATTAACATTCGAAGTTCTAGATTTTAAACTGTCATTACTCGCAGTTACAGACTTTGTTTTATTAGAAATACTAGAAATCCTAGGGTGGTCTTCTACTTCAGTCTTCTTATCCTTCACTTGACTATTGTTTGGCACGACCTTATCTTTCATTTGAGTGCTCCTAAGCTGTGGTCTGCTAACATTAGTTCTGTGAATTACTCCTGTAGAGGTAGACACGCGAGGATTAGTATTCCTAGAAGTCTGAGGCAACTGTGGTGCTCTAGTTTGTGTTGTCCTAGTGTCAATTCGATACATGTCTGGTTTAATCACATTTGTGTTTCTTACAGCTTGCCTTGCTGTTTGAGGCAAAATCTATGTAGTGACTGGTTTTGATAAACTCTCTGACACATTAGTTTTAGGAACCGACTTTGTTTGTGAAAAACTTTTCCTCTCAAGAGAGTCTGAAAAAGGAGCCGGTTTTCCTAAAACTGATGGTTTTGGAATCCTTTGAGCATTTGGTTGTCGAACAACAGATGGTTTATCAAACTTAGTTTCCACAGACTTTCCTTTGCATTTCTTAATGAGTTTCTTTAACTCACTTATAGCAATGTTCTTGTCTTGCAATTGAGCTTTCAAATCTTGTATCTCAAAATATTGTTCACGTTCTTTTTGAAATACATTTGACGCTTTTTATTTGCAAACTATGTCATTTTTCATTTGTTCTTGACATTGTTGTAAATCCAGTTCAAGAGAAATTGAGTGTTTTTCTAATTTAGCAAAACTTCGCAAAAGCTCAATATAAACTTCTTTACTAACAGACTCAGTTTGTTTTGAAATCTTTTGTGCAAGACATTCATATTCTTTCACTTTATGAAGATATAAGCATTGCAATTCAGAGTGAGCACCTAAATCAGATAACAAATGCAAATAAGAACATATAACATCATTAGACACACATTCTTGCAACAATATATCATACATGTTTGAAAATTCTGCTTTATCAGATTCAAGTTCGTCTACTTCTTTTTCAAGTGATTCAACATACTTTAAATCAGCATGCATTTTGCTTAGCTTAAGTTCAGACTAAAATGACGAAAGTATCATTCTGAGTCATAAGGGCAAGAGGCATCAAACATATCTTAATCAGGATTTCCATATCTTTAGCAGTTGGGGCACGAAAATGATCTCTATAATGTTTCACCCAAGCTTGATTGACAAGTTCTCTAAGATGATTTATGTTATTTGTCATGACATTATATGCTTGGCTACTTTTGCTTATTGACTTGGAAACTGGTAAGAAATCGACATTTTTGAAAATATTTGGTTTTGTTTTCACAAAATATTTTCTCCACATTTTCTTCCTTACTTCATTTGCAATGTGCCAACTGTATTTGATATTCCTGGGTTGGGGGTTTAAAAATTTCATAAAGACTATTTAACTTTGTGTAATCATAGGGTTTCACTAAGTCTTTATTCAATTTTTCTCGACTCTCTCTTTCAAGAGTCAGTGTCTCTTCCCTATCGAGGACAAGTCTATTTACAGGATCAGATTGGTCATGTGGGATCTCATACAAACATGGTTTCTCATATTGAGCCTTTTTGAGGTACATAGGATTAGCAAAGGTAGGTCTTCCATTAAATGTAGGGCATTTGGGTGCTAACATATGAATGGTTTGGATTGATTGACACCTTTTGTAAACAATTTAATTCAAAAACTTTAATTGGTTTTCCATTGAAATCATTTTGTCAATATCTTTTTCTTCCTTAAGTTTCAAATCCGTTATTACCTTTGTTTTCTCTTTGACAAGACCTTCGTAATGTGACTTTGTTAAAAGACTATGTTTGACTAACTCATCATGTTTCTCTTTGACAACTGAAATTTCATAGGCTTTAAGTTTTAAACCTTCTTTTATGTCAATGTCTTTTTGAGCTAATAGTCCTAGAGTTTCATTTAACTTACGTTCAAGTTTGTCATAGTCAACTGTACGGTCATTTAAGGCCTTGTACCTCTCAAACTCAGTCTGTTTGTTTTGAAGTGCAACTATACAACTATCCCGAATACTATTAGACTCGCCTAGAGTTTTACTAGTTTCCGCAAGAATAGATTTGCACTCTTTCAATTCATGAGCGAGTGATGCGTTTGCTTTCTTTAATTGCTTTTGAATCTTTTTATTTTCATCAACATCAAGTTTTAAATTTGCAATTAAATTAGCAAGCGTAACACGCTCATCTTCAGCATTTTGGTCAGTCTGAATATCATTATCACACATATCCGGTGAATCAGGAGTGACATTACTATCATCCTTTTCCACTAAACATGTGTTACTAATGGATTCAGGTTGCTTAGAATGTTGTCTCACATTGGCAAACACATTATATTCAGCATCGTTGTGTACATGTTCCAATGGCTCAGTATCAGTTCCTGAGTCTGCAGTAGGAACCTCCTGGATCTTTGCCATAAAACTGTAATGTGCTTCCAATTCTTGTTCATCAATCTCTTCATCCGTGTCCTCTAGCCAATCAGCTTGCTCTGCTTGTAATGGAACACCTTTCTCAGCTTGTTTGCACAACAACATCTTTTCCTTGTGATACGTTGAGTCTTTCACCCTTTTTGGTTTCCTGCATTCCTTAGCAAAATGACCAAATTCCTTGCAATTGAAACATTGTATCCCGCCCATACATTGCTGCACTACCTGACTGCCTACAGTCTCCCTAGCCCCAGAAACAGTCATTGTCCTTTGATTCCCAAACTGTCCAGTCTGATTGTCATTCTTGTACCTTAAAGTAGTATCCACATTCTTGTTTCTGGAATTTAAAGAAGTTATGAGGTTGTTGTTGGTAGGTTTGTAGATCTTTTTGAAGTACTTTGCAATGAGTGCCAAATTTTTCTGCATATCATTATCTCTCTGAGCTTGTTCAGGATCACTGTCTTCTTTAGAAACTCAGAAGCTGACTCAAATGGAGGTGTGATTGGTTTGGCTATCTCTTTGCTTTTAAATTTGGTAGATACATTAGATCTGGTGGAAGATTCTTGTTTAGATGGTGGTGCAAATGATTTGTGAGATTTTGGTGCTTGATAATAAGGATCTGGATATTGTTGAGCAACAGCAACAAGTGCTAATGGGTTAGCATGCTTGGTTATTCTTTCAGCACGGATTTCATTAACTTCCTTTTGATACTGTTTCAGAATGTCAAAGAGTTTGTGATATGAGACTGTATCCAAGTCATGTTGTTGCTTGACAATTGTCACAAACCTTGACCATTCTGGTTGAAGAAACTGAACATTAACTTGCATCGTAGCAACTGTCAAGTTGTTTCTTATCATTTCATTCATCATCTTGTAAAATCTGGAGTAGCATGACTCCATGGACTCTCCATCATGAGAAGTGAATTTTCCAAATTCCCAAAATAAATTAGTCTTAACATCTTGAATGTTGAGAGATTCACCCTGTTGTAGCCTTTCAATAGCTATCCATATTTCAAGAGTTGTATTGCATGTATCAACAGTTGAGTAGATTTCATCCATAATTCCAGTCAATAGCAAATGGATTGCTTCTTTTTCTGATTCATAATGAGCTTTGTTTTCAGGAGACATAGTCAAGATTATCTCAACTGCTGTCCGTTTTGGAACTGCTGGAGAATTCTCTATTGCAGGTACAGCTGGGATTGTGACAGTAGTTGGTTGGTATGGACCTTCCAAAATGAATTTCCTCAAGGCATCACCATTTGGTCTTGTGTCAATGTATCTTAATAAACGTGATTGCCATTGAGCATATCTTCCCGTTGCAAGCATTGGTGGACGATCCCTTGATCCAGCTGCTATGATGTTGTTATGCATTTGACTGTCGGCTGTGGAAGATGTGATTGAAATTGGAGTTGTCATGATGAATGATTTGTGTGATATGAAGTGAAAATGATTCTTAGGATCTTAAGTAGGTAAAGTGATTGTTGTTGTGGATTGAAATCAATTAACGTTTACAGGATTTTACAAATCTATGATTTAAACCGAGAAAAGAATTGAGTCTTTCGCGGGATTTTACAAAATCAAGAAGAAATCATGAAACAATAATTAATTGTGGTTGAAATAGTTGTTGGAATTGAAGTATGTGAGCTTTTGTTAACGATTGATAAGCTAAAATGATGACCGGTGCACAAACATTGAGTTTAAAATGATGAACGGTTGATTAAAACTCAAATGAGGACTAACGGTGTAAAGTTGTTTTAACAAAGAGGGTTTGTCTTGAAATGTAGGGACTGCATGTGTCTTTTTCTAATTTTTGTTTATTAATTACATGAATTCCCTCCTTTTTTTCTTTTTCGTTTGAATTTGTAGTATTAGGATTTATTTATGGTTTGAATTATAATCGCATACGATTATCGACGGTGAATTATGAATATACCACGTTGATCGAAAAAGTATGACGATCATAATAGTATAGGTTAGAAGTCTCGTAGTTAACCGTCACTCGAAACCGAAAAACCAAAAATTACTTAAATCGTATAGATTTTGCCCTTGTTTGAGTGGTAGATCGGTTCCCTAATCCTAGTGAATAGATCGGTTTATTAAGAATGGACTAGATCGGTTTTCAAAGAGTGAACTAGATCAGTTGATGAAGGTTGAACTAGATCGGTAGAGGAAGGTTGAACTAGATCGGTTGATGAAGGTTGAACTAGATCGGTTGATGAAGGTTGAACTAGATCAGTTGATGAAGGTTGAACTCGTTCAGTTGTGCTAGATCGTTTCACACTATCTTCCTTGTCTTCAATCTCGTGCTAAACTCCAAACCGTACGTCCTTTCATCTTGTCTTCTATGGAAACCAACAAAAAAACTGATGTACTACGAGGCTAAATAAGTGGATCTATGTCTCCCTCATGTTTCAAAGCATGGACCACATAGATAATAAGCAAAGACAACAAAAAATAAGCTTGAAAAAGCTTAGATAAGCTGTTTAAACCACACAAGGCCTCGAAAATAAGCTTGAAAGATAAGCTCTTTTCATAACCTCAATAAGCCACAAAAAAATGTACCAAGGACCTACTAAAGTGACAAAAGAAAGATAAAAGCTTTTGAGATAAGCCAACCCAAAATAAGCCGAGACCTGAACAGCTTATATGTAAGCTCGAAATAAGCTACAAATTTTCCTATTAATAATCTACTAGAGATGATGAAAAAAATCAATAGAAAAGAAGACGTGTTTCTATAAAACACAACTTTAGAAGAAGTTTTGCACTAAAAAACATAATTGTTTCATAACACTAATAACTTGCTACTGTTCATAAAAAATTATAAGCCCATATAAGTCAGCCCAAATGATACGAGTTGAAAGACATATGAGATAGACAGATTCTAGTTTTATATGTTTGTAAAATTTAACAAAAAAGTTAACGAATTAAAAAAATAAAAAATAAAATAAGCTAAAGATAAGATAGAATAAGCTCAAAAATAAGTATGAACACAATCACTAAATCCACCCGTGGCGTATGATACCAAATGTTATAACCCAGAACCACTTTCACTTCATCATGGAAACAAGAAAAATAGAAAGGAGATAAATGATATGAATTTTAGAGAGAGGTTAGAGAGAGAAAACTAAAGAGAAGAAAAAGAGTGGTGTGGTTGATTACAAAATGAGAGAAATACAAAATGAACCAACACCCTCTCCACACTTGGAGAGGGGTATTTATACCCTTGTGGCCGGATGGGCTTTTGCCATAGGCCGGGTTTAATGTTAACTTAGGCCGGGCTCGGGATTACATTGGACCTTAGTCCGAAATGCATACAATATTAGATTAATTAACGAGCCTGATCCCTGTTCTAGCCTATTTTAACATTTAATTAAATAAATAATAAATGACCGAGACCTAATATTCCTAATGAACAAACTTCTTGTTCGACTCAATATTTTAAGGCTAACACATATAGAATCTTGCAAGTCACCTACCAAGAGCTTATTTGATGTTGGCTCAAGCAGGATTTCCATCTTCACTGTAAATACTTAAGTATCACTAGGATGTTCTGGCAAAATCACAAGGATAATGCGTAGGACTCTTGTTAACAGCTTGTGAACTTGATGATGTTCAACAAGTGTTTGTAATGGAATTTATCCTAATGAGATTTATTTTATTGATCTCTTGGCTTTAGACTCGATTAGTGCATTTTGGTTTTAGTACTCGGATGCTGGAGCAGACTGCCACCTATTCAATATCAACCAACTCAAAGGGAGAAAGTCAATAGAAGTCGTGTGTATCTCTGTGACAAATGAGACAAGTTTCTGTTAAGAGAAACTCGACTGGCTAGGAAGGGTTGTGCATTGCATCACTGGGTCCATGATGTCATTCTTCAATATCGAATTCATATTTGTGAATAACTGATTGATTATGTATTGAACCTGTTTCTGCCTAAGGGTAGGGAGGGTTGCTTTGCTGCTTTGTTTTCACCCTTTATCTATACATTTCTTTTTCATTCTTCTACCCTTTTAATGCTTACCAAGACATCATTACTAACACGTTGTTGTGATTGTTCTAGTGTTAGCTCAATCTTAGTTGGCATTATTCCCTTATTCTCATTCATCTCCAATCATACCTAAGGACTGCTATTTCTAACTATGGATTGTTCTTGGGTAGATCCATCCGGTTCTGGTTGGATCATAGGACTAATACCTAACCTAACCACCTTATAACTTCAAAATCGTCATGAATTAAGATGTTAGGTATGAGATCGTAACCATAAAACATTTTCCGAAGAGTATAAAAAGCACTTTGAGTCGTTTAGATCACTTATTATTTTCAAGATCACATTTTAATTACATTTCTTCCCTTATTTTAAATACTAATTCACTTAGTTTTTGAAATACCATGTGATTAAAATTTTGTCATGAAAATTCTGTTGGTAGAAAATATTATCAGCATGAAAAATATGTTGGTAAAATTTAGTTACATATGTTTGACACCAAAAAAATGATACCAAGTTGTAAAAATGAATATAAAATTAAAGGTTAGCATTGTTGAGCACACAATTTTGAAAGTTTTAAATTTTCATTGAAGAATTTCTTGTAAAAATTGGTGAATCAAATACAAAAATCATCTACTATAGCATACAATCTTTTGAGCAGTCGCATTATTATTTCTGTGTTGTTATTCAAGACTTTCTTTTAATGTTTTTGTAATACATAAATATCGTCATGTTATGATGTATTCAAAATCATTAAAACCTTGTTTTTTCAAATATCTTCCCTCCTTAAACATTGACTCTTCTTTGAAAATGTAGCCAAATGTAGAAGAATTGTCTGTAAAAATCTTTATGTGGATGGGGTTGAAACACCACAATTTTGAAAGATTTATGAATCGTTCAATGAGAAATTCTTGAAAATTACTGTTTAACTTTTTGAAAACAAAAATGTTATAAGCCAATTATCTTTCTAAACTTTAAGGATAAGTTGCCACTAGAAACGTACACGCTACTTTGTTGTTCGGGGCCAAGGTGGCAATATTGAGAGAAATTACAAGTCATAAAGAAAAATTAGATACGAATGTTTGAAAGGAATTTGAAACTCTTGTCGAACTTCATTCTACACGTAACGTGTCGATGTTTTAATCAACATTTCTAGGTACGTAAATGTTATCGATTCCAAGAGACATGTCGAGAAGATTCTTATTGGAAATTTTTGATTTTTCTGATTTTGTATTTGCTTTTTGAAAATTTCTATTTTTGTATTTAGTTTTATAAAAAATATTTACATATTGACTTCAGCATTGCTATGTGATGGTGGAATAGTAATTTCAACTCTTGTTGTGATGTAGCTGTCTTGTCTACTGGAGGAACAACTTTTGGAACCAGCTTTGAACTTGACTATTCATTGATGTGGTCATGAACTCCGAGTTCTGAACTGTTATGATTAGACTTCATTACTTGTTCATCAGATCAAAATTCCTTAAAGCCCTGGTTTCTGAGATATCAGTCTTTTTAGCAACCAAACTCTGAGTCCTTCCTTTTTAGGATTGAAAGATGTACCTGCACTTAAGTTAAGAGTACATGCACTGACATCAAGAGTTTGTTCGTATTCATATTGGTTAGTGTTATCTTTATCCGAACTATTTGTGGGTTCACTATCAACCTTGGTTGTGCTAGATGTGAATATATTTCTAGTAGGAACCCACCTATGACCAACTGTCTTGAAAATTTTACCCGTCGGTTTCCACTTAAGATAAGATCTAGGAGTCATTGTTTTCTCATGAACAACGAAAGTCTTTTTGATTGAAAACCTTTGTCCTTTTGAGATCTGTCTTTCTGGTTTCTTTGCAACACTTATTTTCTCTATGGGTTTGTTTATGTTCATTGTCTTATTGGATGGAACCTTAGCACGTAAGTTGACCTCATTCAGGAATTTTGTTACACATGTATCATGATTTGCATTAAAGATAAATTTTTGACATGTCGAGCAAACAAAATGTTTGGAGTCAGAAAAATTTCTAGAATTCCTAGAGTGTTTTGCTATGGGCACAGTATTTGTCGTTACAAAACTATTCTTGGATGCAGGCCAATTCCTAGATGTTTGAGTATTGCTCCTAGGCTTTGGTTTGCTACCATTAGCTGTGCTTTGTGATTTAGCAGAAGGCATCACACAAGGTCTTGAATTCCTACCGCGTTCTTGTGTCTTTTTCTTAGCTTCCTCCAGATAGTGATTATGAACCATGTCATTTGAACTAAATATTGGCATGTTCTTTGAACTATTCGTAGATTCGCTAGATGCAATCACGTGATGAGGTTTTACAACAGGAAATTCTCTTTCCTTAGGCAAATAATGTGTAGTGACTTGTTTTGACAAGTCGTTATTGACATCAACTTGGGAGGCAAACTGTGGCTTTGAAATTCTAGGTCGTTCAGACTTAAATGCGATCAGTTGTCTAACAACTGACTGGTTTCTATGTGGTTGTAAAATCGGTTTCCCTAAGATTGATGATTTTACAAACTTAGTATTCACACTATTTCCTGTTAATTTTCTTAACTTATTTTTTAATGCTGCAATTGCAAATCCTTTTTTTCTGAATTTGAGCTTTGAACTCAGCATTTTGAGAAATCAAAGAAGTTGTGTGTTCTATTGTCTTAGCTCGCGTTATCTTGATAGAATCAGACAGTTCTTTGTAATGCCTTTTCAGAGTCTAATTTTCCTTAAGTAATTTAGCCACTTTATGTTCCAATTTGATGTTTATTGTTTCAATTACATTTATGTCATGTTTAATCTTGGCTTATTTACTTTTTACTTTTGAAAATTGACCATGTTGCACTTCTTTTAAAGCTTGATTTTGATATTAACTTCAAGATTAACACAATGTGCTTCCATTATTAAAAATCTTTTTGAAATTAGGCAACAGTCTTTTTGAGACAAATATTTTCAAATTCAAGAGATTGATTTAAGAGTTCAGTTGTTTGGTTATCTGTTAATTTAGCAGGAAAAGGACATGTGTCATGACATTGTTCAGCATTTTGGTCAACCTTTCCTTCATTATTAAATTCTGGTTGCTCAGTATGTTGTTGTCATGTAGCAAAGACATTGCTTTCAGCAGTCGTTTGTACCTCAGCCATTGGCTCTTCATCATATATGGGTTTGATATCTGCATCATCAGCATGTGCATCATTCCCTGATCTGGCTTGTGATCCACTCTTTGATTCTGTCCCAATGCTTTTTGTGTCAACCAAACTAACATCCACTACTTTTCCTTTATCAACCTTTTCTTCTGTTGTCTGCATCTGTCTTTCATTCACCCAGCTGTCATACTCTTATTTATGTTGTGCTCTTTCATCAATTGACTTCTTAACAGATTCCATGTGTTGGATCAGTGTATCACGAAATTATGTAATCTCGAGTTGAGTGTATTATAGAAAGTAGTTGCGTATCATTACAACATATTCATCATCCAAATAAATCCGTGACTTGATGAACATCTGAAACTGTGTCTTGAGTACTTTAAAAGAATCCATGGATCCAATCTCTTGAAATTCTTTGTTGTCAAGTTGCTTTTCTAGTTGATCCATGTTAAGGAACATTGTGCCTGTGAAAGTCTCTAGATCTTGACCAAAGAGTGTCGCGATGCGCGTTTGAATCCATACACGGTGCGAGTTCCTTTTAAGTCGTTGTTTGAAAGAAGCTTGAGGTGTGAACGAAGTAGTTGATAAGATACCATGCAACGTTCTTGTGCTTTGTCTTCTGAAATAGCATCCAATGCTTTAACTTCTTAAACTATGCACTTTTGAATCTGTAACGTTTTGTCATCCAACCTTTTTTGAATCATTTATGCATGAATGATTATTTTGAGCATATAATTCTCAATGAAATCAAAGTTTTTGAGTATTGTTTCTTTGAAGAGTTGAGGTTACATGCCAGTATATGCGTGAAAGTCCTTTCTTGCATACGTACCATCTAAACTTTAAGGCTTTCTTAGCACAAAAGTGAAATTTTTTCTCAAATTGTGTCTTGAGCACTCTAAAGGCATTCTGGAAGTTGGACTCAAGAATAGTTTCTTTGGTAAGTTTTTTTTCCAGTGTATCCATGTTCTGAGAGAACGTTCTTGTGAATGTGTCAACATCTTCACCAAAAATATGACTAAATGCACGTTCAAAATCACTTTTAGTGATACCTTGTACATGTTTCCGTGTGAAATTTAATTTAAGTGCACTAAGACCGTTTAGGCAACTACCTTTCAAGATCTTTGCTCGTTTTAGCATTTGTTGCATGTCTTGTTCATCTGAATCTGAACACGAAGATAAAGTATCTTTCGATTCCATTTTACCGTTAATTGAAGTGAAAATGATTTATAGGATCTTAAATAGGTAAAGTGATTGTTATTGTGGATTGAAATTAATTAACGTTCACGGAATTTTACAAATCTACGATTTAAACCGAGAAAAGAAATGGAATCTTTTGCTGGATTTTACAAAATCAAGAAGAAACCGTGAAACAATGATTAATTGTTGTTGAAATCGTTGTTGTTATCGAAGTACTTGAGCTTTTGTTGATGAATAATGAGCTAAAATGATGAACGGTGCACAAACGTTTCAAATTAAAATGAGTAACGGTTGATTAAAACTCAAATAAGGACTAACGGTGCAATTACGATTCACTTTAGAGGACTAATGGGCTGAATTGAAGCAATTAAGGACTAGCGGTGTAACGTTATTTTAACAAGGAGGGTTATTAAACAAGGAAGGACTAACGATGTAATTGTAGTATGAGCTCAGGGACTGCATGTGACATTTTACAAAAAAAATGCATTAATTGTTAGGAACACGAAAGTGTTGGTCACTTCCATAGATAACTGTAGTTAGCTCGTTAAGTTAATTTTTGGAAACTTACTAGGCAAGTTAGGAAAATCCCAGGGAAAGCCCATGTAATCCGATACATGGTCGGCCTCATTAGGGTATTTATACACCTTTCCATGCCTTGGAGAGGTGGTTAGTTGCTCATTTTTCACACATAATACAAGTTTTATCTTATGTTTACATTCTCTCTCTCTAAGTGTTCATCCAACCCACTCTCTCTCTAAAACAACTCTCTTCCTATTTCCATGTAAGTTAATTTGATTGTTCTACAATTGGTATTAAGAGCCATGGAGTGGTGTGCTTAGATTTTATGTTTACTTGTTTTGGTTCATGTGTCTTACTTCAAAAAAGGCCTCGTCTTTCGATTTTTTCTTGTTTTCTAAGCTTAAATTCCACACTAAAAGATCATCTACATAGGTAGCTTTGATCTAGTATCCTTGGATATAGGTGTGTGTACTTAGATTCATACGAAAATCTCTTATTTTGTGTCATTTGGGTTCGTTATCTTTACAAAGGTAAAAATCTTGATTTAAAATTTTTTGGCTTAAAAACCTTAAAGTTTTCATTTTTCTTGTCCCTATAGGCTTAGTAACTCTTTTGGTACAAAAATTTTCAGAAAACAATCGTCAAAAACGTGTCTTTTTGAGTTTTGAAAAAGTAGGTTTCGTAAGTACCGATCTAGTCATTTTCAATGCGTACCAAACTAGTGATTTTTGTGAGTACCGATCTAGTAATTTATAGTGAGTACCGATCTAGTCTTCACCAGTGGTAACCGATCTAGTCTGCCGATCTAGTCTTCACCAGTGGTAACCGATCTAGTATGCCGATCTAGTCTTCACCAGTGGTAACCGATCTAGTCTGCCGATCTAGTCTTCACCAGTGAGAACCGATCTAGTCTTCATCAGTGACCACCGAACTAGTCAAGTTTAATAGAAACCGAACTAAACAAAACTCAAGACTTAAAAGACAACCTTAATTAAAACACAATTTCTTTCTACCACCGTTCGATCCGACAATAATCTTTTAACATACAAATTTCTCAATGACGACTCTTGCTGACAAAGCCATTCTTTCGGGTGCTGACAATCGTCCACCCCATGTTAGAAAAGGGTATGTATGATTCTTGAAAAAGCATAATGGAGCTATACACGATGAATAGACAACATGGACGAATGATCCTTGAATCCGTTGAAAATGGTCCACTCATCTAGCCTTCAATTGAGGAAAATAGAGTGACTAGACCAAAGAAATATTTTGAGTTATCTCCTACGGAAGCAATTCAAGCTGATTGTGATATCAAGGCAAAAAATATCATTTACCAAGGACTACCACCAGAGGTCTATGCATTCGTTAGCAATCATAAAGTCGCTAAGGAACTTTGGGAAAGAATTAAACTTCTCATGCACGGAACTTCATTGACGAAACAGGAAAAAGATTGTAAGCTTTATGATGAATTCGATAAGTTTGCCTATAAGAAGGGGGAAACACTACGTGCATTCTACTTGAGATTTTCACTGCTACTTAATGACATAAACATCTACAATATGAAACTGGAACAATTTTATGTGAACACCAAGTTTTTGAATACTCTTCCTCTTGAGTGGAGCAAATTTGTGACAGATGTCAAACTGGTTTGGGATTTGTAAACAACTAACATTGATCAGCTTCATGCTTACTTGGGACAACATGAATTTCATGCAAATGAGGTTCGTTTAATGCATAAACGCAACTCATATCCGCTTACTTTGGTTGTAACCCATCAGATGACCCAGTCTTCATATCCAACTTATCAGCACTCATACCAAAACTCTCAATTTCAACCACAAGTTTCACCATATCAGTCTCCACAGCATGGTTCACCTTATTAGTCTCAACAATACTCAAATAATCAATCATCAACGCCTCTTTCAATCACTTATCCATCCAATGATTATCAATCATCAGTTCATCACAACGTTTACTCTCTACCATCATCCATCCCTCAATTGGAATATGCTCCCATAGTTAACCAACAATCTGAATTTCCTCAACTAGACTTAGGTATAATTGTTCCAGTGTTCCAGAAAGGTGATGATCCCATTGATGATGCCATCAATCACATGATGTCTTTCTTAACTGCTTTTGTCACTTCTCGCTATCCTACTACCAATAACTAGCTGAGGAATTCGTCAAACCCTAGGCAACAAGCTACCATTAATGATGGGAGAGTGACCTTACAACCAATTCAGTGGAGAGACACTTCTTTTGCTGTGGGTACTACAAGGACCTACACTCCAGGAGCAAGTGGAAGCAATTCTGGGAAACAAAGGACTGTTATTTGTTATAACTGCAAATAGGAAGGACACATTTTGTACAAACGTCACTTAAACCTAGAGGAACGGGATGATTCGTGGTTTAAGATAAAAATTGTTGTTGGTACAATGCTAAAGCAAACAAGTCAAATTCTACCTGAGGATGGAACTAGCATTTTGCAGATTCATGGAATTTGCAGAAGGTCAAGCCATATAGATTGTCATTACCAACAATGTTGCTTATCAAGCTGATGATTTGGATGCATATGACTCTGATTGTGATGAACTCAACACTGCCAAAGTTGCTCTTATGGCGAATTTATCTCATTATCTCTTGTTGAGGTACACAATCATGATAATGTGGATAATAATATGATTAATCAAGTTGTGCAAGTGATGCCGTCTTTTGAACAGTCAAATGTTGTGAATCATTCAGAGACTGAAATAACCAGTGATAGCAATATCATTCCTTATTCTCAGTATGTGATTGAATCACAACAGGTAGTTGTTCAGAATTCTAACTCTTCTGCACAACAAGATGTATGGTTATTATCTATGAATTGACAACTGTAAAACCCAAGTGTTAATTGTACCAAGATAATTGGACAAAAAAGTTGTCAATGATACGTTTAACTGATGAGCTTTGAAAAGTATAAGACAAAGATTAACTGTTTGTGAAAGTAGGACAAAATGTTGATTTAAGGTGAGTATTGATAACGTTTCAGATTCAAAGTGCACAGTCTATATAGATTGATCGTCCTTAAATAAACTCTTTTTATGAACATTTAAAAGAAAATGAATCTTAATGCAAACAGTTACTCTTATCTAAAATGTTTTTAAGAGAGGGAATCTGGACATCGGATAGAGGAGATTGCGTTCGAAAGAAGATCAACATAGCTAGATAAATTGTTTTTAAAGAGATCAATCTGACACAATTGTTCACATGTTGGATAAAACTCGGTGTTTCTTATGAATCATACCACTAAACAAGCTATAGTTTTCAAAATTCTTTCTATCTGAAGAAAGCTCAGCAATTGGAACTAAAGCTTTATGATGGTAATGTCATTAACAAACGATTGGCTATTGTGATTCCTGACTCCGAAAAGACCCTAATGCTTGCTGAAGAAAGTCGTTCAAAAATGCTCTTAAAACAAAAGGATCCTATGATGTTAGAAAAAGAAAGTCAATACTAGACCAGTCGATTATGCTGTTCTTAACCAACTTTCTAAAGTTTTTGAAACATGATTTGTTCCACAAACTGAATTATCTGCTGAACAAGCCTTTTGGTCTCAGAATTCTGTAAATTCTCCAGATCCCACTCTTTCGAGTAGGACCACCACAAAGTTTGAGGTTCAAAAGAACTTCCTAAGTCAGCCATTGGTTAATACGAGTTTTGAAAGAAACTTAAACACATTCTTATGGTTTTTATGTGGTTTGTCAAAGAATGAACCACGAACACCAGCCATCACGAAGGGGGTCGTTGGGGTTCGAAATACAAAGTTGTTTTAGGGATGAACTATTCCATTTGTAAAAGCTCTGAAGGAATAAAAGTTAATGTTGCTGCTTACAACTGCTGAAAGATTACAACTGCTAGAAGAATTTCTATTGTCAGAAGGATAAAGATGAAGATTGTTTATCAAGATTACTTATGGGATAAGTATGAGATATTTTTGTAAAAGATATGTATATCTTATTAAGTTATAAGATTTGCAGTTATCTTTTAGAATTATAGAAGATTTATAGTTATCTTGTAAAGGACTCCTTGGTGTATAAAAGGAGATCCTAGGTTATGGTTATTGACACATATACAGACATACATTCATACGTTTTTTATATATAGCTTCAAGGTTGTAAACCCTAGTACTACACAGAGTACTCGTATTATTGATAATAATAATATTGAAGTTTTTCAGTGATATCATTGTTTATACAGTTTATTGTTTCATTAATATTCTTCTAAGTATTAAAGAGTAGATTCCGCATACTCTTTAATATTCACAAAGTTGTTTTGGATTTATCCAAAGTAACTTAACCTTTACAAGCTAAGGAATCGATCTTAAGTTGGGATCAAAAACTTCTATTCTAACTAATGGAATATCCCTGGGTAGATCCCTTCGGTTCTGGCTGGATCATGGGAACAGATACCTAATCTTAACCACCTTATAACTCTAGTTAATTACAAACATAGTCGGTCTTTTGGTATTGTTCTCAGCCTTAAAACCATTTGAAAACATCGATTAAGGTACTTTGTAATATGAATCAAAACATTTAGTACCTCGATGGTTTTACTTTTTAGAAATGCTTCCCCTCAACACGTACATTGATATTCAAAAATGTTTAGCACATGAAAGGAGAAGCTTACACTTGAGTCCTTAGAATCACATCTTTAGTCATATATTTTAATCACATTTTCTCCCCTTATCAAAAATATCAACTCTTTTGATATTTTGGATATCAATTTATTCAAATATAAATGCATTTAGGAAGAAAAATGTTCCAATTATTAACAAGCCGAATTAGGAACATTTTAATGCTCCCCCCTCAATTTATAAGGGTATTACATATATATAGTGTTGAGTACGTTATTTTGAAATTTTTGAATTTATTGAAAAATTCTAGAAAATTCGTACTCAAACACTATTAATACTTGCCTATTATTATAAGTCAAATACTACAAATTCACAATATTCACAAGACAAGATTTTGAGATAGGACCTGACGATTATACGGTACGTGTCATTAGCTTGTAGTCCTTCTCGAGTTCTCGTGCACCAACCAATCTTTCAAGATTCTAAATGATCCTTCTTTCACGCATCTGCTTCTCCATAAGATCGACCATAAGCTGTGACCTCTTTCTGTCAATGGCCGTCCACTTTCTCCTTGACATCTCATCGTTGTATCCCAAACAAAAATTGAGTACTATGTGATGAATCTCATCCCAAACTTTCTTGAGTAGCATGTCTGAGAACTTATACAGCTCATCAGCCCGCATCATTCTTTTCTGTTAGTTCAGATCTTCATAGATTACCCCTGGTGGATTGTATGATGGAGTGTAGAGTTCTTTGAATTCTATTTCTGGAAAGGTCTTCTGAGGTGCGGTGATGTTAAGCTTCTTCTGGTAACTCTCTACACCAAGCTGTAAATCCTCAACACACTTTTCGATGATGTGACTTCTTGTGAACATACAAAAAGCCACAATAAAATCAACAATATCGATTTGTGTTTCTCATAGTTGTAACCGAATGGCAGTTGTATTTGGTGACCGAATTAGCCTGTACCGATTTGCAGTTCTTTAGTACCGAATTACGCAATAACGAATTGGTTGGTGGATCCGAATTAGCAGTAACCGAATTGGCAGTTTCTTTGGTGACTGAATTAGCAGTAACCGAATTGGCAGTTTATGTTGTAACCGAATTAGCAGCAACCGAATTGGCTGTTTCTTTGGTGAACCGAATTAGCAGTACCGACTTGGCAGTTTCTTTGGTATCGAATTAGCAGCAAACCGACTTTGGGAGTTATTTGGAACCGAAATTGGCAGTTTGTTTGGCAACCGAATTAGCAGCAAAACCGATATTGGCAGTTATTTGGCAACCTTAATTCGTAATTTTTTCCATTTGGACACCTAATTTGCACTAAAGTTAAAACAATATAATTTGTTATCAAAAGGTATAAGGTTTACTTTTGTGATTTGTAAAAATCCGTGGAAAACATTTATTTGTTTTCCGGGTTTTAATAATGAATGTAAATCACGTATAGTTTCAAGACATTAAATATACAAAAGACAACTCATAAACACACACAATTTCTTTCAATCAGCGTTCGATCAAACAAGTAATCTTAACATACAACTTTCTCAATGACGACTCTTGCTGGACAAAGCGATTATTTTGGGTGCTGACAGTCGTCCACCTATGTTGGAAAAAAAAAAAAAAAAAAAAAAAAAAAAAAAACAAAAAAAAATAAGATATGTAGATTTCTTGGAAAAGCAAAATGGAGATATACATGATGAATAGACAACATGGACGAATGATCCTTGAATCCATTAAAAATGGTCCACTCATCTGGCCTACAATTAAGGAGAATGGAGTGACTAGACTAAGAAAATACTTTGAGTTATCTGCTACGGATGCAATTCAAGCTGATTGTGATGTCAAAGCAACAAATATCATTCTCCAAGGATTACCACTAGAGGTCTATGCACTTGTTAGCAATCATCAAATCGCCAAGGAACTTTAGGAAAGAATTCAACTTCTCATGCAAGGAACTTCATTGACGAAACAGGAAAGAGAGTGCAAATTATATGATGACTTCGATAAGTTTGCTTATAAGAAGGGGGAAACACTACGTGATTTATACTTGAGCTATTCATGCTATCAATGGCAGGCAACATATACAATGTGAAACTAGAACAATTTCAAGTTAACACTAAGTTTTGATACTCTTCCTCCTGGAGTGTGAAATTTGGGAACCGATGTCAAACTGGTTAGGGACTTGCACACAACTAATATTGATCAGCTTCATGCTTATTTGGGATAACACGAATTTCATGCAAATGAAGTTCATTTAATGCATGACAGGAACTCAGATCCGCTTGCTTTGGTTGCAACCCATCAGATGACCCAGTTTCCTTATTAAACTCACCAGAACTCATACCAAAACTCTCAATTTCAACCACAAGTTTCACTTTATCAGTGTAAACAATACTCAAACAATCAATCATCAACACCTCTTTCAATAACTTATCCATCCAATGATTATCAATCATCAGTTAACCACAACGTTTATTCTCTACCATCATCCATCCCTCAAATTGAATATGCTCCCACAGTTAACCAACAACAACAACAACCTGAATTCCCCCAACTAGACTTAGGCATAACTGTTCCAGTGTTCAAGCAAGGTGATGATCCTATTGATGCTTCATTCCTATTAGCTGTCGTCACATCTCGTTATCCTACTACCAACAACCAGCTGAGGAATTCGTCAAACCCTAGGCAACAAGCTACCATTAACGATAGAATAGTGACTTTACAACCAGTACAGGGGAGGCAAATTTCTTTTGCTACGGGTACATGTAGGACCTACACTTCAGGAGCAAGTGGAAGCAATTCTGGGAAACAAAAGACTGTTATTTGTTACAACTGCAAAGGGGAGGGACATGTCACACATGCATAAACTATAACCGGAAACGGGTGATTCATGGTTTAAGGATAAAGTGTTGCTGGTACAAGCTCAAGCAAATGGTCAAATTCTACTTGTTGAAGAAGCTAGCATTTTGGCTGATTTGGGAATTGTAGAAGGTCAAGCCACACAGACAGTCAATACCCATAATGCCGCTTATCAAGCTGATGATTTGGATGCATATGACTCTGATTGTGATGAACTCAATACTGCCAAAGTTGCTCTCATGGCGAATTTATCTCATTATGGTTCAGATGCTCTCGCTGAGGTAAACAATCAAGATAATATTGATAACAACATGATAAATCAAGCTGTGCAGGCAATGCCATCTTTTGAACAATCAAGTGTTGTGAACCTTTCAGAGACTGAAATAACTAGTGATAGCAATATCATTCCTTATTCTCAGTATGTGAAAGCGAATCACAAACAGGGCAAGTTATTCAGATCATCCCTCAATATGCACAACAAGATGGACTGATATTATGTGTGATTGAACAAATGAAAAGCCAAGTAACTAATTACACCAAGATTAATCTGGACAATAAAAGTGTCAATGATACTTTAACTGCTGAGCTTGAAAGATATAAAGAACAAGTTAAAGTTTTGAAAAAAGGACAAAATGTTGATTTAAAGAGTAAAGATAATGTTTCAGATTCATGTGAACAGTCTGTAGAGATTGATCGTCTTAAACAAACTCTTTCAGAACATTTAAAAGAAAAGGAATCTTTAATGCAAACAAGTTTATCTTCTCAAAAATGATTTAGAAATAAGATTCTAGAAAACATTGATAGAGAAATTGCCTTTGAAAAGATGATCAAACATCTAGAAATATTGTTTTTAAAGAGATCAAGCTGACACAAACTGTTCTATGTTAACAAAACAAACTATTTTTCTTATGATCATACCACTTAAAAAGCTCTAGGTTTCAATATCCTTTCTATTTGGATGAAAGCTAGCAGTTCGAACCAATCTTTATGGATGGTAAATGTCATTAAGGACCTTAGGTGCGGGATATTTGATTCATGACTCCGAAGAAACCCTTATGCTTGCTGAAGAGAGTCGTTCAAAAATGCTTTTAAAACAACAGGATCCAATGATGTTAGAAAAGAAATTTAATACTACACCAGTTGATTATGCTGCTCTTAACCAACTTTCTCAAGATTTTGAAAAACGATTTGTTCCACAAACTAAATTATCTGCTGAACAAGCCTTTTGGTCTCAGAATTCTTTGAATTCTTTAGATCCTAGTCCTTCTTGTAGACCCACCAAGTTAGGTTCAAAAGAACTTCTAAAGTTCAGCATGGTTAATTCGATTTGGAAAACTTAAACACCATCTTGTTAGCTTTGACATGATTGTTAAAGAAAGAACCACAGCCACAGCCATCACTGAGGGCTCGTGGGGGTTTGAACATACAAAAGCTTGTTTTAGAGATGAAATTATTCCATTTGTAAAAGCACTGAAGGACATATTCAATACATTCGAATCACTTTTAAGTGATGAACTTAATGAAGTCCAAAACATATTTCATCAAATTGGAACAGGCTGTGGGAACAACATCATTTAGAGTCAAAACTTTGAGTTAAAATGAATCAAGTTTTAAATGAAAACGAATGACTCTTGGAACAAGTCATTAACAAAGATATAGTGAACATAATTTGAATTCTTTTGTGGATAATGCTTATGTGAAATGTGCATGAATGTAACAAATGTATCAAACTTGAGACTGAGCTTCTCAACAAAAAGGATTTCGTTAAAAAAGATATTTACGATAAACTGTTCAAAAGTTTTACCACTCTTGAAAAACATTGCATCTCTTTAGAAGTTGACACTCAACTTAATTAAGAAATTTTTCAAAGGGACAATTCTGTTTCAAATCAAAGTGCTCCAAGTTTAGATCAATTGTTTGAATTAAACGAATTAAAAGCTCAGTCACAAGAGAAAGACACGGTCATAAAGAAGTTAAAAGAGAGAATTAAAACTTTAAGTGGAAAAATGAATGAGGATAAGATTAAAAAGGAATTAGAGGAGATTGAGACAATAAATATTGAATTGAATCATAGGGTGTCAAAGCTTATTGCTGAGAATGAGCATTTAAAACAGACCTATAAGCAACTTTATGACTTGATTAAACCAGCACGTATTCGATCAAAAGAACAATGTGCTGGTTTAATTAACCAAGTCAATCTAAAGTCTGCAGAAATCTCTGATTTAAATGCTAGTCTTCAAGAAAAAGTTTTGGTAATTACAGCTCTCAAGGATGATTTATGGAAACTTAAAGGAAAATCTTTAGCTGATAATGATATTACAAATCACCCTAGTGATCCAGAGATGCTTAAAATTGATATGGAACCAATAACCCCTAAATTGTTGAATAAACGAATAGCTCACTCTGCCTATATTATGCACACTCAAGAAGAAGCTGCAGTTCTTATGGATCTAGTTGATTACGTTAAAGCAAATTATCCTCTAGATCAAACCTTAGACTCTGTCTGTAGGTATACTAAACTAATTCAGGAGTTGCTTACAAATATCAGTAGAACCTGCCCTAGTATTAACAATTCTGGTGAAAAGTTTGTGGTCGTCACCCCAAAGAGCAAGGACAAAAGAGTTAAATTTAGTGAGCCAGTCACATCCTCAGGAAACACAAAAACAACCTCTTCTTCAAACCTAGTTTCTAACAAACCTGCATTGTCTTCTACAAGAGTAAGACCATCTACTAGTGCTAGCGGATCATAGCCTTCAGGCAATACCAAGAAAGATAAGATTCTGCGATCATCAAGTAGTACTCTGAAGAATAAAGTAGAAGCCCACCCTAGGACAGTTAAATCTAGTTTGAAAAATAAGAATAGTTTTGTTGAACCTAAAGGAAATGCAAACGTGAAGCATTCTAAGAATAATGCGAATTCTAAACCTCTGTGTGTTAAGTGTAATGGTTGCATGCTTTTTGATAATCATGATTTGTGTGTTCTTAATTTTATCAATAATGTGAATGCTCATAAT
>BQNB010008005.1:69640-91560 GCA_026074375.1 Tanacetum coccineum | reverse complement strand
AAGCTAGAGAAACCAGCTTTTATACCCTATTGACCACCGACTTAAAAAACAATCAACTCTTGGCAAAAATAGACCTCCATCTTTTAAGCAATATTCATCTCCAGCCTAAACACCTTAAATGCTTAAACTAAATAGACAAAATAACACAGTCAGTCCCTTAACAGATATGTTTACCATTTGAGACTATTAATTCAATATCATCCTTTAGTCTCAACCTGGTAAACATCAATCAACCCAAGTCTTTTAACCAACTTCAAATGCTGAACCGTATCCAACCCTTTGGTAAAGATATCTACAGTTTGATTTGCAGAATCCACGTTTACAGTTTTAAAGACACCTTTTAAAACTTTTTCTCTTACAAAATGCAAGTCAATCTCAAGATGTTTTGTTCTTTCATGAAAAACTGGGTTGGCAGCTATCTTAATAGCAGAATTGTTGTCACAATGAAGTGAAACAGGAAAAAGATTTTCTATATGCAAATCTTTTAAAAAATTTAAAATCTGTATCACTTCACTGGTTACTCAAGCAAGAGCTCTATGCTCTGCTTCAGTTGAAGATTTAGAGAGAGTATTTTGTTTCTTACTTTTCCAAGAAACAAAAGAATTACTAAGAAACACATAATACCCACTAACAGATTTCCTTGTAACAATGCATTTAGCCCAATCAACATCAGAATAAGCAGTAAGAAACATACCAGAAGTCTTAGTAATATGAATTCCCAAACCTGGACAACTCTTGAGATATCTTAATATCTTAAAAGCAATCTTAAGATAAGAAATATCTAGCCTAGTATTGGTCAAGTAAATCAACTTTCCCATCAATTTTTGATAATCAGTAATATTCTCAAGTAAAGGATCTTTATCACTAGCTTCATTAGAAATAACAAGTTTTGACATAAGAGGGGTTTTTGCAGGTTTACAAGCAAGCATACCATACTCAGATAATAGATCAAGAACATACTTTCTCTGATTGAGGCAAATACCTTTATTAGTATCTACAACTTCAATACCAAGAAAGTATATAAGTTTACCTAAGTCTTTAATCATAAATTTAGACTTAAAAAAAACTTTAAACTTCTTAATCTCAGAAACACTATTACTAGTAATGATAATGTCATCCACATAAACCAACAAGGCAAGAAACACCCCCTTACCAGACTTAGTATATAGAGAATAATAAGATTTACTCTAACTAAACCTATTTTCAATCAATGTAGAAGTTAACTTAGCATTCCACTGTCTAGGAGCCTGTTTTAAACCATATAAAGATTTCTTAAGTCTACAAACCTTATTGTTAGAAGGAAAATATCCTTCTAGAGGTTTCATAAAAGAAACCACTTCTAAATTACCATATAAGAAAGCATTATTCACATCAAGTTGGAAAACATGCCATGACATAGACACATCAATATTCAATAAACACCTAACAGTAACCATTTTGACCACAAGAGAAAAAGTCTCCTCACAGAGTCACAGTCAATTCCTTCCTTTTGCCCAAAACATTGAGCAACCAATCTAGCTTTATATATATATATCTATTTCACCACTAAACCTGAACTTGATCTTATAGATCCATTTACTTCCAATTGCTTTTCTACCTTCAGGTAAATCAACTAATTCCCAAGTGCCATTTCTAAGTAAAGCATTCATTTCTTGATTCATAGCATCAGTTCAATGAGAATACTTAGAAGCTTCAAAAAAAGTTTTAGGTTCTCTGGTTTTATTAAGTTGAGTTACAAAACAAAAAATTTTAGAATTAAGTTTTGAATAACCAACATACTTCTCAAGACCATATTTAACTTTTGATTCAACAACAAAATCATTATAATTTTTTGGAAAAACACTTTGTCTTGAAGACCTTCTAACATTTTGAACACCTTGAGATGAGCTTGGATTTTAATCCAAATTATCCTCATAAAAACATTTTCTTCAAGTGTGGCAACCTCCTCATTCTGAGTGGCAACTAAACCATCACTGCTATCAGCATCATTTCTAGAATCAACTGGAAAATCAGTAGTGTTGATATTGCTACCAGACACAGAAGAGCTGCTACTTTCACTCTTACCTTTATTCAGATCATTAGCTACTCTCTCATCATCATTGGATATCTCAGGATATTCAATATCAAAAAGTTTATATGATTAACATCTTGAAAAATATTTGTAGAATCAATTTTTCCAACTTCAAAATCCTTAAAAGGAAATATGTTCTCAAAAAACTTAACATCTCTAGAAAAAATGAACTGATGCTTATCAAGACTGTATAAACTATACTTTTTTTTAAAATTAGAATATCCTGTCATAACACATTTCTCAGATCTGCTACTAAACTTGTCATTATTATTGACAATGGTAGCAAAACACAAGAAATTATAACCTATAACCTTTTTTAAAATTAGAATATCCTATCATAATACATTTCTCAAATATGCTACTAAACTTTTCATTATTATTGACAATGGTAGCAAAACACAAGCAACCAAACACTCTTAAATGAGAGAGAGTGTGACATTTTTTATATATCATTTCATAGGGAGACTTTCCATTTTTTTTTGAACGACAACTTTATTAAACACTAGCAAGGAGCTAGAAGATTACAAGGAAATCAAGTAAGGATGTTGAAGCCAACTTACCCAACTAAAGGAAGATTTGATTCTAGTTACACACCATGAAAAAGAACGTAAAACTACATCGTCAAAAATATAATCTTTCCGAGGCTTCTTATCCGCAAACAAGAGATGATTTCTGTAACTCCAAATGCACCACCAAGCAACGTAAAAGACCCCTTCCAAAACGTCTTTCTTTTTTGAACCCATTCGAAGAGCTTTGAACCAGACGAGCCAGTCGGAATAAGAACTGAAAGAAGATCTATCCAGATTCCACCAACGGCAAACTAGATGCATAACGTCCAACGCCAAACCACAATTGAAGAATATGTGGGTCGTGTCTTCATTCGCCTCACCACAATTGGGACATTCGACAGAGGTGATCACGACACCTCTTCTATATAAATTCAAACGCGTAGGAAGACTTTCCATTTAGCACAAAAGAAGGGAGTCTGTTAATAAAATAAGTAGCAGTTAGAATACACTCAATCCACAACTTTAAAGGTATTCCCCCTGAAACATAAGGGATCTAGCAACATAAAAAGACGTCATGTATCCATCTAACAATTTCCATTTTGTTGTGGAGTAGAACACACAAAAGTTTGATAAATAATCCCCTTATCAGAAACACAAGTTTGTTACGATATTGATTTAACAACTCAGTACCATTATCACTTCTAAAAACTTTAATTTTTCCCGTTTAATGGATTTCAATCAATTATAGAAAACATTTAAAAGTGAGAAACCTCATCTTTAGATTTAATCAAGTATAACCAAACAGCTTTAGTGTAATCATCCACAACAGTCAAGAAAAATCTAAACCCTTCAGAACTAGTCACCTTATAAGGCCCCTATAAATCTAAATAAAGAAAATCACCCAAACTTTTTGACTTATGATCACTTAAAGAAAAAAGTTGTCTAGTTTGTTTAGCCCTTTGACAAATTTCACAACAAGCAGTATTATCCTTTTTATCAATGTTTAGAGAGTCTTTTATTAAGAACATTTAGAACATGGGTCTGCAGATGTACCAAACCTGTATGCCAATCTGCGAGATGCATACATTGAAATCTAAGGGTACTTGAATTACTTTTAATACCTTTATCATTATAGTAGTACAACCCTTCACATTGTTCACCAATCCCCAGAACATTTTTCAGATTCAAATCCTGGTTCAAGAAATAACATCTATTATCATCAAAGGCAACAATAACCTTATTCTCTTTAATCAACTTATGAACAGAAATCAAAGTGATACAATATTCAGGTATAACCATCACATCATACAAAGGTAAACCATTAGATAATATGAGATTTCCAATCTTAGAAATATAGGCCGCAGTCCTATTAGAATGACCCACTTTAATTTTAAGATAAGAAATGTCAAGAACATTATCTAATTCTTTATCAGTGTAAGTCATATGCTGTTTTGCCCTTGAATTAATAATTTTTCCATTATTAACAAGTTTAGGTTTAAAATTAGCATTAGAACAAAAAAATTTCTCAAATTTTTTATTAAATATAGAACTTTTATTAAAATAAGTTCCTGCCATATTGGCATGCATATTTTTTCCAACTTTATTGTCTTTGATGAGAGAGATAAGAGTAGCCATTTGTTCATCTGTAAATTCAGAAGATAACTTTTCCCAACATAATTATTATTAGAAACACTTTGTTTCTTAAAATTTTGACCAGACTTTTTTCTTCCCAAAATCAGCAGGGTATCCAATGATTTTAAAACATCTATCAATAGTATGACCATTAAAACCACAATTTTCACACACCAAACCAGAACCCCCCAATTAGCCTGTTAATATTCAAACCAGAACCCTCACATTGTCTATTATTATTTACATTATTAGGTCTTGAAGAGGAACCAACTATACTACCAACAGCAACTCTGTGAGACTCCTCACTAGAAATGGTAGCATAAGCACTTCTAACCTCAAGCAAAGTCTCTCTAGACAAAATATAGCTTCTAATTTGCATATAAGAATCATATAAGCCCATAAGAAATTGCATTAATTTCAACAACTGATTATGTTTCTTAAAACCTTCAGAAGTATTACAAACACATTTAGGCAACTCAATCATAGCATCATACTGTTTTCACAAAGCATTCAACTTATGATAATAACCAGCAATAGAAGAGCCATTCTGTTTAAGAGTGTTAATTTGATTATGGAAACCAAATATTATTAATCCATCAACCTTTTTAAAAAACATCATTTTTTAGGTAAAAGGGTTTTTACCCCAGTAAAAACATCCTCACGCAGTGAGAAACTACCGAACAAGTTCTTTGTCTTGGAGAGTTTACTTAAACCATTTGCACTACAAAAGAATGGTTAATAGTTTCAACCTATTGTTTAACTCATTACTCAGCTTAGGGGTATGTAGTATGTTTGGCGAGAGGTTTATTGAGGCTTATCGGGACTTGGACTTTTAAAATAAGTTAGCTTATAAAATAATTTTCGTTTGTTACGCAGGCTTATAAGTTATAAGTCTCTATAAGCCTCGACCTCATAAAAGGGGCTAAAAACTTTAGATCGGGGCTTTTAAACCGTAAATTACTTATTTACCCACAAAAATATCTAACATATACCAAAAATTCATTTAATTATATCATTTTTAGTAAGTTTACGATAATAAGGCCCGACTAAGCATATTTGTCAAACAAATTTACAAAAGTACAAATTTCAATTTTGGCTTATAATATAAACCCTAACCCCAGCTTCAGCCCCAACACAAGCCCCAGCCTCAACTCATTTCGCTAAACATACCTTTAAACGATAAAAAAACATTTCTAGTTAGATGTTAACCTATCTTCACATCTCTCTCACATAACAAATAAGTAACAGGTTAAGTAATAAGTTGCACGATATCAGCCTCTTATTACACTATATGTCATTCTCAACTTTTAACTACAGTTAATTAATTTATAATTCATTTTTTTAATCAAAGGGTTATGACTCAGTTGATACATTCGAAAATTTTATGGCATCGTTGAAAATTGTTTGTAGATAAAAGGTCATGTTCAAGTCTTGGTTTGTGCTCATTCTAAGTGATGCCTCGTTAGGTTAGGAGAGTTGCCCAAAACTATTATACGTGTGGTGAAAAATGGCTGGTGTAAAAAAATCATACGAGATCAAGATGTTCCCGTCAATATGTACATATTTGATGGAAAACTCATTTTTAAAACCCTTTTTCATGATCTTTCGATTGAAAATGCTCATAACATTTAGTACCGGGGTACCTGCTACTCAAAATTCCAATATAGATAATGAGATGATAATGACGATCTTGACATTTCATTGTCACATAAATGAGACATTAACACCAAGAAAAAAGTAGTCAAGAAAGACAAACAAGTGGTCGTTAACGACTAATATAAAATCCAAGAATTCATATTTCTAAATTCCAAACTCTATATTGAAAGAATATGATATGATTCTCAGCATATCTTATTTATGTCTTTCTCTCCAACATTTAATTATTGCATAGAAACAAAACAATATATCAATTCATAGCAATATTAATTAACTAGTCCCACTTTTTTTTTTTTTTTTTAATTTATTTTTTATATATACATTTAAATTCCATCTTGTAGTTTTATTTGGTGGGACATTCGCATCTAGCAACTGATACTTCTTGTAAGTCTTCTGTCTTCGTACTATGATTTTATTTACTTTCCTTAATGTTCTTTTTCAATACAAGGAGATTTTTAGTTGGTTGAAAATACTTAAAATTTTAAAAATACTCACTAACTATGGTGGTGTTTAGTTGTAAATTTTTTTTTCACGCTTTTTTGTTTCTAAATTTTTAAAGAAGGAAATGGTTTTTCTTCTTTAAAAAATTTTGAAAACCTGTTTAGATGGAATTTGTATATTTCCTTTTAGAAAATGAAGAATAGTAAAATGTGATTTTCTGTTTTTATATTTTAAATTAGGAAAGTAAGAATTTTTTTTTGAAAAGTATTAGAAAAAATGCGATTAAAGAAGTTTTCAGTTTTTCAATGAAAATTTTCATGGAATAATGAGATATTTCCCCCAACTAAACACACCCTATAATTTTCATTAATAAAATATGATCCTTGTCAGCTAAAGTCTCTTTTAATTG
This sequence comes from Tanacetum coccineum, assembly GCA_026074375.1. Taxonomy (NCBI): domain Eukaryota; kingdom Viridiplantae; phylum Streptophyta; class Magnoliopsida; order Asterales; family Asteraceae; genus Tanacetum; species Tanacetum coccineum. Next base: position 84,842 of record BQNB010008005.1, on the reverse strand, counting down.
GTTGAGAAATAAAGTGTAGAAATGTGAAAACGAGAAGGAGAGGTTATGTTTAGTTGTGGAAATTCTTTTGTCACTTTCTGTCTTGATTTATTTTTTAAACATAAAGGGTTTTTTAACTGAAAAATGTTAAAAGTTAAAACGTATATGAATGAATTTTCTTAAGAAAATAAAAAATCTTGGAAATTGGTGAAAAAAGTGCAAGGAGTAAATAACTTTTTTCAATTTTATAATTAAACTTTAAAACTTAAACTTTTCACTTTTTTATAAAAACTAGACGAATACTTATGCATACTCACGAGATTTTATTGCAACAAAATTGATAAAGCGTGTGTGTTTTAAAAGTTGACATTTATTAAAGGGTTAATTGCTTCTTAAAAATGTATCATATTTGTCACTTTTTGTTATTGTGTAACTGAACTTTTTTTTTCTTATTGTGTGTATTGAACTTTCAAATTTCAATCATTGTGTGTATTTATGACCATTTTACCCTTTTAAAATGACCATTTTACATGGCAGAATAGTCACAAAATACAAACAATGATCAAAATTTAAAAATTCAATACACACAATAAGAAAAAAAGTTTAGTACACAAAATAACAGAAAGTGGTAAGTATGATATATTTTCAAACAATTAACCCTTTATTAAACGCCATTTATTTAATGTGTTTTTAAGTTTTAAGATTTATTAAACGTGATTTTAAGTTATCATTCATTATTTAAAGTTGATTAAATTGACAGTTTAAAGGGTATTAACTATTAAGAAATATATTAGGTAAAATACATTACATAATTTTAGGACGTTTTAAAATTTTAAGATTTTAAGATTCAAAATTAATCATACACTCTTTATAAATTATAAATAGTAAAGATTATACAAAAATTTCACGACTAAACAAGTTCTAATCAGTGTGTTAAAAACGGTTTTTTAATTGATCCTGTCAAGCCATCAGGTCACGGTTCAACTGATTTTTTCGCCAAAACCCTTTTCCGATCATCAAACCGGTTCATGTTTAACCGACCAGGTGAAACCAGGTTTTAATATCACCGGTTCTAATTTAAGAAAAATAAAGCATTTCTCAACAACTAAACAAAAACTTTATTTATTTAAGGATATTTTTTGTTCAGGTGAAGAAGACTAGCATGTCTTTTTCAAAAACATTATAATAACCTATTTTAGCAGCCACCCATTTTTCTTTTTTTTTAAAAACATGTTTTTTTTTTCTTAAAAAAACTTTCATATGTTACTTTAGCACAAAAAATTGTTACATTAAACTGTTGTCACACACACATACATACATAGCAATATAACCTTTTGATTGTAAATCTTAAAAGGGTATTAATTAATTATTTTGTTAACAGGGTTTTGTGATGGTGGCATCTAGCGTAGCTTCACCACTGTGCACGTGGCTGGTGGCCACCTGCATGTCGTCATTTTCCGGTGACCCACCACCACCACCGGCCAAAATGGTTTCTGTTAAAAGACTCAGCAGGTCTGCCAGAAGAAAGGTGATGTTATGTAACAGTGTTGGTGGTGGGTTGATGACGTCACTAATGACTTCATTGGAGCCTTGTGATGAGTTTTATAAATCTGATCCTTTGTCCATGTTTGGTTTCAACTCAAGAGCAAATGCTAATTCACATGGGAAAAAGATTGGTACTTTGAATTTTTTTTGTTTTTTTTGGAATTTAGGATTGTTCATTTTTTATGGCTTAATAAGCTTATATAAGCCGAAAAGTTTCAAAATAAGCCACAAAAAGTGAGCTTATGAAACATAAGCTGAAAATCAAATAAGCCATAAGCACGCTATATAAGCCGAAACAAACACCCCCTTAGGATTGTTTTGTTCTTTTAAGTAACAAAGATGTAAAACGGGGTTGGTGGAACCCCATGTATCTTCCCCACTTTGTGTAAATTTTGTTAAAAACTCTTGCTTTTACAAGTTGCGCCCGGTAACTTTTTAGTTCATCTATATTCTTTTAGGATTGTTTTTGTTTTCTTTTGTTTCAGCTTATATTGGGCTTATGTTTTTGTGGCTTATTTTGAAACTTTTTGGCTTATATAAGTTCATTATGTCAAATAAGCCACAAAAAGTGAGCAACGAAACATAAGCCCAAAACCAAATAAGCCATAAGCCGGCTATATAAGCCGAAACAAATAGTATGTTTTGTGACATATTGGCTGACTAATTCATGTAGTTTAAACCCAGTGCCACACAAACAGAAACCGGGTAAAGCCGTCCCTTTTTGGGAGGTTGGCGTGGCCAATTCATGTTTATTGGCACCTTTTTAGGGGGTTGGTGGGGCCACAAGTGGCGGACTGAGGGGGTTCACGCCTCACTTTGTGTAAATTTTGTTAAAAACTCTTGATTTTTACAAAATGCTCATGGTGACTTTTTAGTTCATATATATTCTTTTAATATTACGTTAAAATATTGTTTTCACCTGGTCACTTGAAGTCATGTGTCCGCCCCTAAGGTTTGTTTGCCTCAAGCTGAGTTTGAACTTGTGGCGTCCTTGAATTTAGGATTGTTGTTATGTGAATATGTTTAGTTAAGGTTGTTTATGAAATGGGTTACAGAAAAGTTTTGATCTTTGATGGGTTAGTATATTTTGTTAGGTAAGACTATGGCGATTGCTGTGCAGCCTGCAAAAGAACCAACGACGAAAAAGAAACCGGTTACTAAGAAACGACGAGTTGTTGTGACTGGACTTGGTGTCGTTTCGCCTGTTGGTCATGTTGCTGACGAGTTTTATGAAAATTTACTTAATGGTGTTAGTGGTATAAGTGAGATTGAGTCTTTTGATTGCGATCAGTTTCCCACTGTAAGTACCAGTGTCTCTTATATTTGTTTTGATGAAATGTTTTTGTTAGGGGTGTTTGCTTTTCTGCTTGAAAGTACTTAAAACGTTTCTTAAAAGTAAGTACTTTTGGAAATGGTGTTTAGATTTGCTTCTTTTTTATAAAATGCTAAAAATACTCGGCAAAAATAAATATATGTGATATTCCAATCAGATTCATGTTTAAGAGGGTTGTTAGTTATATAGGTCTGTAAAAAGGTAAATTTAGTCTATGCAAAAAGGAACAATTTGGAATAAACACTTTCGTACCGAATTTGCTTATTTACCTTGATAAGCATAAGCAGTTCAAAGCTGCTTTTCCCTAAAAAGAAGCAGATAAGCACAAAAGCAGGAAAAAAAAAAGCAATCCCAAACACCCCTATAGTGTTATTGTTGGTCTAAATTTTAGTCGATTCTAGAAAATTGCAGGGGAAATCAAGTCATTTTCAGCCGATGGATGGGTTGCACCAAAACTTTCAAGACGGGTTGACAAGTTTATGCTTTACTTGCTTACGGCTGGCAAGAAGGCGTTGGAAGATGGTGGTGTTACTGAAGATGTTATGAAAGAGTTAGACATAGCAAGATGTGGTGTGCTAATAGGATCTGCCCTTGGAGGCATGAAGGTTAGTATCAGGATTTTAACATACTCTTCTATATCGGAAAGTTTTGTGCGCTAATTTAAGATATACGTTTCAACAGGTATTTCAAGATGGAGTTGAAGCATTGAGGATCTCATACAAGAAAATGAATCCATTTTGTGTACCATTTGCTACAACGAATATGGGTTCTGCAATACTTGCAATGGATTTGGTAATGTCGAGTCTTAAGTTGCTGCATGTTTTGAAATGAAATATTCTACGTAAGCTAATTGATTAGTTGTTTTATGTAGGGTTGGATGGGACCAAATTATTCGATATCTACAGCTTGTGCTACAAGTAACTTTTGCATACTAAATGCAGCTAATCACATTATCAGAGGGGAAACTGTAAGCATCATATTCTTCGGTTGTCTCATGTTTCGGTAAACCGCCTGCAAACTTCTGGACTAATTTTGTGAAAACTGGCAGGATATGATGCTGTCCGGTGGTTCTGATGCACCCATCATTCCTATAGGTATGGATATATAATGCTACACATGTGGCGTTTGATACTATTTTATATGAATTACGGAGTAGCACTTAAAATGAGTACAAAAATGCAGGATTGGGAGGGTTTGTTGCTTGCAATACTCTTTCAGAGAGGAACAGTGACCCAACTAAAGCGTCACGCCCTTGGGATGCGGTACGAGCTATTTTATTTAGTACTTTAGAATACAACCTGATTATCTGATCTGTTTTTATTGTCATTTTGGTGGAGCAGAGCCGTGATGGATTTGTAATGGGAGAAGGTGCTGGTGTTCTCCTTCTAGAAGAATTAGAACATGCTAAGGTATATCTCGATTACACATATATTAATTGTTTCTCCTTCATAGATGATTTTGCAAACTGAATAAAGAGACGGTTGGTAGGCAAGAGGTGCAAAGATTTATGCAGAATTCTTGGGGGGAAGCTTCACTTGTGATGCATACCACATGATCGAGCCTCATCCTGATGGTAACTAATAATTCATTGCTCATTATAAGTTACATACTTTTTTGAAGTATGCAATTTGTTGCACAAAATGGTAACTATGTTACATACTTTTTATTGCTATTCGCCATTTTTTAAGATATACTTCTTTTTTATGGTTACTGAAATCAGGGACAGGAATAACTTTGTGTATAGAGAAGGCGTTGTCTCAATCTGGGGTTGCAAGAGAAGATGTAAATTACATTAACGCCCATGCTACATCTACACTCTCCGGTGATCTAAATGAATATGAAGCTATCATTCGTTGTTTTGGTGAAAATTCTGAGGTAAAGTTGATCAAATTTAATGACCTAATTAGTAGTTATTGAACTAGGTTTAATCTGTTTTTTTTTTTTACTAAATCTTGCAGCTGAAGATAAACTCCACAAAATCCATGACAGGTCACTTGCTTGGCGCTTCTGGTGCTGTCGAAGCAGTAGCCACAGTTAAGGTAAATAATATAAAATCATATTATATATATACTCACTAGATAAATTCGGTTTGAATACTGATTGAGATCGTTATGTAGGCTATACAGACAGGATGGCTCCATCCGAACATTAATTTGGAAAATCCGGATGTAGGTGTGGTAAGTAGTCACCTCTTTTCTGCATTAAATTGCATAAATATTAGATGTGTAATGCACTATTTCCACATCATGCCTTAATAATTGTGTCACGATGTATATATAGATCTTATATGATAAACTTGTTGAATTTAGGATAAAAACGTGTTAGTGGGTGCAACGAAGGAACGATGTGATATAAAGGTGGCACTATCAAACTCATTTGGCTTTGGAGGACACAATTCATCTATCTTATTTGCCCCTTACAAGGATCAGTAACTTGAATAATGTAACGTAGTGCAGCAACCAATGATCCTTGATTGTGTAAATGTATAACTTTTAACGCAAGAAATTATAAGACAATTTGGATTGAGCTCAAATGATGCTGGCCTGCAGGGGTTCTTAATAAGTTTCATTTGGTTCTTAATAGTTGTTAGACAAGTTTAATGAATTCCAATCACCGGTATTTGCTTGAAGGAGCTTTTGGCATACAGTGATTGCGGGATTTTGTGGACACGAGGAGTTAACAAACGGAACACAAAAATTCTCAGTATCTCCATTCCATCAGTACTCTCGCGGTGCATCAACCAAAAACTTATACCTAATCTTTTCTGACCAGTAAACGCCTGGAATGCTTGTATCATTACCTTCTAACTTCTCTGTCCCCGCATATGATTCATTTTTTTAGGCATAAAACTTTATACTACCGCGCTTTACTACTAGTCTATATAAACGGTAATAACTTATATGTAAAAGTTGCTTTAAAATTTGGGCGTGTTACAATCGATGATGTTTTTTAGAATAAATTCCATCGGCGAGTTTTAGAAAGACGCAATTTTGGGCATAAGGTGTACTGCATTAACGCATCTTGTTGTGACCAGTGTAGAAATTCGTAGTGACCCAAACTAGGGTCGAGCATTATAGACCGCGGACCGGACCGAGAAACCAAACCAAACCGACTATTATGCTTTGTTGGATCGGACGAGACCGACCCGGACATGGACTGAACATTTCGGTCCTGTCCTCGGTCCGGACTTTTGGACCCAACCGGTTTACGGTCCAAGTCCTGTTCCACAAATTAATGGAACAAGACACAATCTGCTTCAAATACAAAGTACAATTCTAACACATTGGATAACAATATATTGTGTATCAGTTATAGAAAACCGACATAAAGATGAGATACAACCCACGGGTAACATTTTTGTCAAGACAAGAAAAGCGGCATGGCATTTTTGTCAAGACAAGAAAAGCGGCATGGCGAATAGTTGATAGCAAATTCTCGTAGTCGATATAGTACACAACCATGTTTCATGTTAACTCTTACTGAGAATTTATTTTGAGCAGAATTTTGAGCAGAATTTATTTTGACGACGACTTATAGTACACTGATATAAATTAATTTCAGGTTGGATGAACCGGTGTAAGTACCGAAAAGGTTAAAAAGAGAGCAGAACAAAGGGGGTGTTTGGTTATGGTCAGTTTAATACTATTGATTAGGGAAATAAAAATTGATCAAATTCTTTTTTTATAACATTTTTGAACTACAAATTGTGCCTATTTTTGTTCCTTCAGTTGTGGTCACACCGAATATATAGTTGCTAGACAAGTTTAATGAATTCCAATCACATGTATTTGCTTCAAGGAGCTTTTGGCATACAGTGATTGCGGGATTTTGTGGACAGGAGGAGTTAACAAACGGAACACCAAAATTCTCACTATCTCCGTTCCTTTCAGCTATGTCTCTATCTGCACGCGCTGCATCAACCAAAAACTTATACCAAATCTTTTCCAACCAGTAAACGCCTGGAATGCTTGTATCATTACCTTCTAACTTTTCCGTCCCCAGTCCCCACATAGGCATAAAACTTTATACTACTACGCTTTATTACTAGGCTATGTAAACATTAATAACATGTTCCTATAAGTTACTTTATAAATGTATAAATTAGAAAAAAATGCAGTTTTCCAAGAACGAAAGTACTACCTCCGTCCCAAAATTATTGTCCACTTTTGACTTTCTAAGTCTTTCTTTCTCAACTTTGACCTTAAATATTTGTGTTTATGCTATTTAATATTTGATGCATAATATATGAATGGATTGAGTTTTAAATGTATTTTTCATTGGTATAATTTTTATCAAATATTATGTAACATAAACAAAATTATTTAAGGTCAAAGTTGACAAAGAAAGACTCAGAAAGTCAAAACTGGACAATAATTTTGGGACGGAGGTAAGTAGCATTTAAGATGTGTTGTTTTGCTTGCGGAGTTGCGTACTGAAGGCTCCACATGATTTTGGCAACAAAGGTGTTACCTGCATTAACGCATCTAGTTTGACCAGTGTAGAAATTGGCAGTGACCCGTTACCCAACCCGCCCATTGTAAACATATTGAAGTAAGCAATTTTTTAATCATGTTACTTATATTCGGGTTGACCCGAACCCGTATTGACCCAAACATGACTAACCCAAGCTCTTAATAGGGTCGGGTTCGGGTATGTTTTTTACCCTCAATCCGAATTGACTTGACTCAAATTTACCCGAACCCGACTTAAAGTGGACCCCCTACTTACATCGTGCATTTCACTTGTGATTTTACATAAGTGAGATCCACCAATCACTCGCGCGTTTAGATAAAGAGTCATAATGCATGTGCTTGTTAGAATACGTCCATTAACTAATGTACTAATCATATTTTTAGAAAATTCATCAGCAACCAACATGTAAAATTTTATGCTAGATTAATACATCTGCAAAATTTGACCCCTAAGGCGGGCATGTCGATTCGCCCTCGTGTTCTTAAACCCCACAAAGAGTAAGTAAGAATTCGGTCTGCACCGTAGACTGATAAGTAAGCAAGTCTCTCGTTGGTATGTTACAACAGTTTGTGATGTACAAAGATTAGTACCAAACGCGTCCAACATAGCATGCATGTTACCAAACTTTCTAAACTAATTGACGGGTCAGTAGCAGAAACATCTTGCCAGAACATATACAAAAACGAAGATCGGTTGCATAGCAAGACAAATCTATTTTGATTTTTTGCTTGCTTTTTGTATGTTCCTCCACTTATCTTTAAGATCCTCAGTGTACGGCGCCTTGAAATCTAGAGGCCGCTCTCCTCGCAATGATCCCAAGCTGTATTATGACTCCAATGGGAAGAAACCGTCGTCTAGGGTATGTTATCTATCACTCGTAAACTTTGCAACCCATTTCTGCAAGAAAACAAAAATAATCTGCAACTTAAAGACGATGTGACAGATACAATTTTAAATGTTTTTGACACGTGCTAAAAATACTACCTTTAGTGTATCTTCTTCTGATTGTGTCCAAGGAACTGGAACTCGTCTCCTTTGAGGAACTTGTAAACTCGGGCTGAAAATAACCAGCATTTTCATCAGTAGTAGTTTATACTAAATGGAGTTATTGTCTATACGAAAGAAACTTTTTTGTGGAGGTGAACGATTGGGCAGGTCGGTGGATCCTGTAACAAGTCAATAACATACTTTTATTTTCGAGTAGTGTTATAATCAGAAAGGGGTGTGGTTGACTGCGTTTCATTTTCTGTAATAAACTTCAACGCGACTCTTGGTCGACACAGTGATGTGCCTTATATTGTTACCTGTATTTAAGTGCGCTCTATAAGTAATCTCTATTGGGACTTGGTTTTTGGTTAAATATGATGTCTAGTTAGTGTGTGGTACAGTTTGGTCTGTGCGGTGGTTCGGTTTTTATCCATTAGGTATGCGTAATACTTTGTGTTGTTGGGGTAGGATTGTTAAAACATATGTTGTGTTTTTTAAAAAAGTAGGACAGAGGAGAGGAGGACAAGATGCGGCTTGTTAGGGAAAGAAAGGACTGGAGGATTAGAGTGCGAGTATTAAATAAACAAAAAAGAGAAGAACAGAGGAGGAACCGTAGGAGGACGGAGAGGAAGGAAGGGACAATAGAGGCACTAAGTTGAGAGAGGAGTATCTTCAAGAGGACGAGCACCTACTTAAGGCTAGCTAGAGAGAGAAGTAACAGGAGGCAGAAGAGAAGTTAGGAAGGGGGAGAGGGGTTGGAAGGAGAGAGGAGAGAGGGGAATCAAGGAGAGAGTGAACGAAGCAAGCAGGAAGAAGAGAGGAAGGAAGTATAGAGAAGAGAGGAGTACTTAAGAGTACTGGAGGAAGTAGAGAGAGGAAGAAGAGGGACGGAGAACATACGTTCCTTAAGGACGACAAAAATAGAGAAGTAGAGCAGTATAATTTATTACATGCTACAGAGGAACTAAAAGAAAGATCAGCAGAAAGAGAAGAGAGAGTCACAGCGAGAACGGAATCCGAAAAGGCGTAACCGAGCGAAACCAAACATATATTGAGAGCACGGAAAGTAAATGATAGAGAATTTAGAAAGAGAGTTCAGTAAAGCCAGGTAGGGCAAGAAGAACAAACAGTAGTTTATGGCTAGGAAAATTTTAAAGGCACAAGGAGAGCCGGAGAGAGGTAGGAAAGAGGAAACTATTCGCAAATCACGTACGCTTCTTTGTCTCATTATGACTATTTACCTTTCCGAGCTACATTTTTTTGTTTTAACCCACAGAGATAAAACATTAGGACATCCAAAACCAACACAAGTGACCCATTTCAGTTTTAGTTGTTTTATCTCTGTTTGAATACGCATTATAAGATAAACATAAACATGAAGCGAACCAATTCTACCATTAACGTATATATAGAGTAGGTTTATTGCCAACTTTTTTGAAAGCTAATCTCGCTTGACGATGAAGATGTTCTCTTTTCTTGGTCTAACGCTGTTGATACCACATCAATTTCTTCTTTAGTGCTTCATTCTGACTATCCCTTTCCCATCACTATCTCTTTCGGAGCTTTCATCATATAACTTAAGATTTGAAACACCATTTGGTGGCTTAGTTCGCTCTCGGAGTCTAACTGTGCGATCCGCAAAAGCATTTTCTTTGTTAGTTCCTTCACTGCATTCATTTCCCCAAGTACATTCAAACCTCTCGCTAATCAAATCGGGATTTGAAACCCCATTTGGTGGCTTAGCTGGATTTCCGGGTCTAACCGAGCGATCCACGTAAACTTCTTTTTTATTTTCTTCATTGCATCCCTTTCCATCACTACTTTCAGAGCTCTCTTCATTTAATTCAAGATTCGAGATCCCATTTGGTGGCTTAGTTAGTTTGCGGGATCTAACCACGCAATCCACATGATCTTCTTTTTTAGTTTCTTTTCCACCACTGCTTTCAGGGCTCTCGTCAATCAGAATAGTAAAATCACGATCTGAAACCCCATTTGGTATTTTAGATTCATTAAGGCTGGTTTTTGGCATATGATTCAATGTTGCACAGTTAAAAGATACCAAATTATTCCTTGCCAAAGAAGTCTTTTTCTCAGCTGCCCAATAATCTGATAACGCTTGAGAATATCTACAAAAAGGGCAATAAAACTTTCCCGTTGGCTCATAGTCAAATGATGATTTAGAGGCCAAACAGCTCTGGTGAAACACAAAAGAGCAATTATTTGAACTGCAAACTAATAACTCGCCACCTTTGTTACACTTCATACATCGATTTGCCTTTTTTGAATGAGTGACCCGTCCTCTAACCTTACAAATTGAACTAAAAAACTCTTGTTTTTGAGCGAGAATATCATTCAACTCATTTTGATGTAATTCATCATCATTAGACGGCTGAGATTCATTGTTCTGCTCCACAAAATCTCCATCTTCGCCTCTCTTATTCCCCTCATTAGATGTATTTTGACAAACTTTATCATTAATACCAGGACTTTCTTTTTCATTAGTAAATGTGGCACCATTTACTTCATGAGTTTTAGTTCCATGTTGGTTTAAATGTAGAGACGTCTCATTACCATCATTAATATTCACACCATTTACTTCATGAACTTTAGTTCCATGTTGGTTCAGTTGTGATGTGACCAATTGATGAAAGGATTTTAAGAATGTTGGGGTTCCTTCCAAGAGTGCATCCTTAAGCTGTTTCATGAACGCAAAAGCTAATTACAAGTTTAACTATGTTTATTCTTAAATTACCGTAAGAAATAGCTATATACTATCACAAAATTTGGAGCTAAGTTCTTACGGTATTCTCGTTGTTGCTTCAGTCCTAGTTTGAAATTTTTTTAAAACTAAAAAAAACAAATACACTTCAAGTACTGATAATCAGTTACAAAGTTTTAGGACCGAATTAACCACCAAAATACTGTAGGACTTGATCACCTCTTATAGTAATTGCATGTAGATTTTTATTTTTGACAATAACCCTTGGTTCACTGCAAAAGCTATGTTTTGTCTCATAAAATATTTATCGTTTAAGAAATTACCCGTTGTAGAGCAGGTTTGGGCAAGCAAGATCTTTTATATGCAATGAAGGGCTGAACATGCCATTTTGACATTTCTGGTTCGTTCCAAGTATTTGGCTCAGGCGTCTGCTATACAGATTAAAGAGATGCATTAGCATAATCCATGATGTAAGGCCATCACTGAAATCCGCATATGTTGAAAATTCGAAGACATTAAAAGTGTCAAGAGCAAGGTTATTATTACCTCCCTCATTATGTGTTCAAGTACATCTTCACAACGTTTAGAAAAATCAAAGCTAACTCCAGGATTTCGGCCAACAGATTTTAGGCGACGAGTATCCGGATCAAATAATCGTTCTAAGATTCTAAACGAGACCATTTCCCTTGCATTACTTCCAACATCACTAGTGAACTTTGGAGAGCTGTTGAACGTGTCTAGAAGATAGACCAGCAACGAAATAAATCAAATCCTCTTGTAAAATTGACTAGAGGCGGCAAAGTCAGGTTGACCAAAAACACTTTATCAGAAATGTGTTCTTTTCATAATGAATTAGCATGTCGAATACGGTTACAAAAAACATATTACCACATTTTTGGCGACATTGGCCTAATTTTGTTATCTTTAACTGTTTAACTCGTTAAGCGAATGGATCAAAATTGCCACCTCTAACTTAACATATCATAATGTACAAAACTTTGATCTTGACAAGGTAACATTACGCTTACCGATCAAAGTATTTACATCAACTTCGTGGGAGTATGCAAGTGGTTCAATGGCCAAAGCCCATAAAAGGGCTGAAACATTACGAGGTTGCGCAGCCATTAATATCAGAGTTGCTACATCTGTGAAAAACACCAAATTCCCATAAATTCCTAGTAATATTTGCAATATCGACTAATAACGAAAACAATTGAATTTAGATGTATAACTAATGAAGTGATTATGCAATGTTCAAAACTGTCACATTGTCAATAAACGAATGAGGTTTTTCCGTATTCAAGTTACCGGGAGAGGGCGAGGGGTGTTTGTTTCGGCTTATTTGTGGGCTTATGAGCTTATGTGATTTCGGCTTATATTTCATAAGCCCCAATTTTCCTGCTTATTTTGAGACTTGTGGGCTTATATAAGTTTATTACGATATGATAAACTTATATAAGCCCATAAGTCCTAAAATAAGCCATAAAAGTGGGGCTTATGAAATATAAGCCGAAATCACATAAGCTTGTAAGCCCACTTATACGCGGCCTAATCAGGGTATCACATTGTCAAGGAAATATCATTAACAAAAAGGTGCCATAGTTAACTTAAAACATGTTGGAACTTGAACAAAAAGTAGTCTTTTTTTTGTTTAAAAATTGATTAAAGATAAATATATTTGATATTCACAAAACCCTAAAAGGAGGGTAAATAAAGATTCAAGATTTAAAATCTTGACTCCTTTAACACACACACACACACAATGATACAAAAAACATGTAGTAACATTTTTAAGTAAAAAACAGTAAGTACATAGGAGTAATAAAGAGTAAAAAAAAAGTTACCCAGTATTCAAACAAGGGGAAAATGAGAGCCGGAACTGTTGGAGTGTTTGGTTGTTTGTGTGTTCCAATTTTTGTCTTTAGATTTTATATAAACTCATTTTAATATTTTAATTATTTTTTAAACATGTTGGCAAAAAGCAACAAGGAATAGTTAACGTATTGTTGGAAACCGCTTCCATCTTAAATGCTCGTCGAAAAGCGTTATGAAACTACTTAGCATTCTTGTTTATGAATATTAACTCATATACCCCTTGAAAATAACGGTTCAGTTTTTTATTTTATTGTGTATGTCTTTTTTTAGTAATTTTATATTTTATAATTACTAGGTGGCACACTACATTACTCATAACAGTTTCTATTCTAAACCAATTAAGCTACTGCCAACTGCTACTGTTTGCTGCTTATGCTACTGCTTACTGTTACTGATACTATGTGTCGTCAAACATAGCCTATATTTTCGAATATCAATTAAGTGAGAAAATGAAAGAAAATAAAAATATTTTTTTTTGTGTTTTTTAGTATCATTTAAGGAAGAAAATAAAAGAATAATGATTGAAAATGAAGTGTTATTTGGTTGATTTTGAATAAAGTGTTTTCTCTCAAAATTGGATTGAAAATATTTATTTTCTACGGAGTATAACTTTACTTTTTCTTATTAAAAAACTCAAGAACATATAGTTAGACAAACCATGTGTTCTCGAGTTTCCTCTCAAAATTGGGCTGGAAATGTTTACTTTCTCGTTTATTTGCTTTTCGTTAATGAAAAAACTCGAGAGCACAGTATTGGTGCTGACGGTTATCCAGATATTTCATTTTCAGTCCAATATTTAAAAAAGTCTCAGATCCAATACAAAAGTGAAACCTCAATTTCGAGTTTTGTCCAAATTCATTAACGCCGTCAATTTAACTTACAATGTGAGGGTACATTTGCCTTTTCATATACTCCGTATTTATTAAGGGATTGTGTTATGAATACACCTGAATCCATTACTGCGTTAAGTAATTACTCCTTTTATATTCTAGTTGTTTTAGTATAACACAGTTTTTATACGTTTATGTTTAAATCTTTTTGTCAGTGTAATCATAATTGACTTTTAGTTAAAACTTTACTATTTTTCGTTCTCGCACTTTCCGTTTCAATAGTTTTATAAATATAAACAAAACGTATATAGAAAGGTATTCACATCATTTTAGAAGGGTACCAAATAACCTTTCACATTTATTTATTAGGGTAAATACACTCTTGGTCCGTAGTAACTGAGACTCGATTTCGAATTATGAGTCTTAGATACACGGAATAGGATCGATGTCGTTAATACTTAGAGTTCGATTTTTTGTTGCCCGTGTGGTCCCTATCGAGCCCGTTGTGCGTAAATGGCGTTAACTTGACTTTGTGTCAACCATGTCATTTTTGTAGTTTTCAAAATTTTCATTAATTTCATGTGGTCTTTGTCAATCTTCAAAAATCCAAAATTCAAAAAAAGTATATTTCGATGTTCAGTTTTATCATTATTTTCGTTTTCCACTTACACATTAGTCCCTTAAGTCTATTTTTTGCCAAAACGCATACACATTTGATTTATAAAAAAACTAGTAGTCACCATTTTAAACATTAGCAATGCCACAAATCTTAAACAACTACGTGTCACATTTATTGCTTTCTCATATACCGTCCTCCATAGTCATTCTTTCAATCAACGTAAGTGTCACTTTACTATTTCACTCGCATAAAAGCCAACCTTAAATCGAAACAATGGATGCTCAAAGGCCTTTTCGATGAATGTTATAGTACAACAGAGATGTTTTATATTTTATTTACTAAATTTACAACTATTCATAGTTACAAAGAATATAGTTCCTTTCCTAGTAGAAACTAATCTGTTAACTCACTATACATGTAACTTCACCACTTGCTACTAAAACAACCAACCAACCAAACAAACAAACAAACAAACTTGTGATCATGTTATGTAAAATTTAAAAAACGATCATCTAGAAGAAGGTTAAGAGTACCGATACATTTTAATGATCATGTTATGTAAAATTTAAAAAACGATCATCTAGAAGAAGGTTAAGAGTACCGATACATTTTAATGATCATGTTATGTAAAATTTAAGTCAAAAAAGGAACAATGAGGTATTGGATTCATGGATTCAAGAATTACAACTGATTGTGATATTGATAATAGGAGTGTGAATCAAACAGGGGAGTGATAAAGAAGAGGTGGATAGTGTTATAGAGAATAGGGGAAGTAAGAAGAATGATGATTCTGGAAGTAAGGATAAGAATGAGGAAGTGATTGATGAATGCCTAAGTGCTCA
>BQNB010008005.1:4605-69469 GCA_026074375.1 Tanacetum coccineum | reverse complement strand
CACAAGATATTAACTTCAAACACACCAAGCTAGAAATTTTTGAGGAATTACAGTTTCATGATAATATTTAATGACATGCATGCTAGCCGCTAGCTAGGGCAAAACGATTTTCTATCAAATGTCTTGTATCTCAATGTTACTTCATTTGTGAGAATGTTCCGATCTCAATCAAATGATTATAAGGTAAGATTGATTTGTTGTGTACATATTGTGAGTTGGTTGTTAAAAAAGAATTATACAGTATCATTTAAGTCTATGATTATTTATTTCCCTATCGATTTTAGAGATCCCTCATTTTTTTGTAAGTTTATATTCATACGTATATTCCAAGGGCTTCAATATTAAACTGTTGATGATGACAAAACGGAGTGGATATTTTTTTGGGAATGAATGGCATCTTAAAGAATTCGATCTACATTAGGTGATTTTTCACAAAATAATTCTGCTTCTTAGTTGGAAAAGCTTGGGTGATTGCTTCATGTAGTTTAGAACTCAAAGTCCAAAGTTTATGTCCATTTCACATACGGAGTACAAATATTTGCTAAAGTATGCATGGGTATTTGTGTTTGTGTTAGCTGACCATCTCATCTTGGCGTGATGATTATGAAGAATGTATAATAAAACAAGGGGATATGAACACATATCAAGGGGAACAAGAATGTGAAAGTGGAGAAAGAAAAAATGTCAAAAAGTTTGTGTTTAATCATGACTAATAACATAGAGCCAACAAATCTTCGCCACAAATGGGTTATCACTTTTTTTCTAAAGTTGAAATTTACAAACGAAAAGCAAGCATTGTACTTGTAACCCATACCACAATTAAAACTATTTAGATGTTAGCTTGCGTAGAGAAATGTATCTTGATAAATTTTTACACACATTACCTTATGTTCTAAAAAGCTCATATATTCATAATTCCAAAGGCCAATCTCTCCTATGTACAGTAACACTACAAAAGCTAAATTTCTTAAAATAATGTTGCAGTGTATCCGTTTGGTAGCTATACGCCTATACCATAACATCATATTGTATAACAATTACAAAAATAAATTGACTTATTTCACCAGTTCACCCCATCAGCAAGATACAACACAACACAAACATAAATCCTTGATTAAAATTTGTCCATTCCAGCTTATCAAAAAGCCAAAGTCAAAGCATGATACAAATCTACAATGAAGCATTAATGATATTAAATAAATCCATTAACCTAACACAAACGTAGCTTAGTAGGGCCTAATCATATTTGTAGATCAACAAATCCATGACATTTGACCAACAACTTGACCTTAAAGTATTCCAAATATAAAGTACCACCATACATATATTATTTGATACATCACCAACAACCTAAGTAGAAATTGAGGTAAGTTATAGACAACCTAACTCAGTTCCAAGGTTCAGTTTTAGATACATTGTCAAGCTATTTAATAGGACAGAAACATATAGAAAGATCCACGCATGTAATTGACGGCAATCACATGTTTATTTAAATGTATATATAATGTATTTTCAACGCTTAAAAGCGAATAATTTATAAAATAATTACCATGATACATCAGCATTTCTCTATTTGGCTACAATCAATGAAGTTTATGTTAACAAATGTGTTAGTCTTTGTGATTCAAAGTTTCCAACGCATGAAATATAATTTGCTAAAACTCTTCTTGTAAAAGTGTGTACGAATTGCATGTTGTGTAATGTGGACTCTCACTGCAACATTTGGTCCCTTTGGAGAGGACATTTGTTACTCCAACTATACGTAAACGAATATACTTTTTCTATTTTTATGTATTTGCAGTAAGCACAAAGAGTTAACATATTTTTTTGTAGATAATATATGGACACGAAGTATGTGTAATGAGTTTTTTCGTAACTTGATAGCAATTTGCAGCATAAGTTTTTCCTGTCAATGTCCTAGCTGACCATAAATTTGCAGCATGTATAGAATTTGAGATTAATTTAGCGAAGTTCATAACAGTTTAAGACAATCAAATACTGCATCTCTTGTAAGTTCAGATAGATCTACAAGCTATATATATACTGGCCGGAGACGCCCTCAGTGATACTACACTTGTCATAAAATTGCATGTGTTCAAAACTTTTATTTCAAGTTTGCCAATGAATTCTGTTGCTGTTGGTAATTCCGTTGGTAACTGATGCCCGCTAAGATAGTTTTCATAGATATGCCAGTTGTAAGTTGGTACTGAGAAAAAAATTAAAATAAAAGTTTGTCAAAGATAGCACGACATCGATCGATAACTATTCTATTCAGAAAATTCCAGTGTGTGCTAGAGAACCAACTTGACATTGTTTGGAAACCACACATATGAAAGCTTGTCTAGTTCTTGAATGTGTTTAAAAAGTGAGTTATAGACCGAGGCACAAAAGTTAGTTGCACCTAAGTCAACTACGCTATTTAGATCGTCTTCCATGGAGGACAATGATCAGTGTTTAACTAACATAATTTCGATGTGATACCTTGATCTATAATTGATTCTTAAGTTGATCCATGATGTTAGTAGTGCATTGCTACTATACTATACTTTCTTGATCATTGATAATTTTGCGTTTTGGCCCTTACGTGGTGCCTTCTAACCTTACTAGCATCAATATATACCTTTGAACAAACTTCTTTCACTTATCATATCGCATGTCGAGTCAAATTATTAGTTTTCTAATTTTTTTTGAAGGACAAGGATATTCACTAAACTAGAAATCAAAGGAAAAAAAGAGCCAAAACGAGACGAACAAATAAAATAGAGACAACTGTTGCAAAGCACAAAATAGAGACAACTGCATGCAAAAGCACGGAGCAAGGAAAAACACCCAAATATATGTATCGATAACATATTTTTCCTACAATAGGTTTTTGTTATGAATACCACCTGACTCACATATGTTAGCAATTACCTTATATTCCTCTTGTTTACAATACTACGTAGTCTTTTTCTTTATCAATTTTATCTCTGTACTTTTTGCAATTTAAATAAATACTTATTAATTTTATCAATTTATGTTCTGTACTTTTTGCAATTTAATACTTTTAATTCGTTAAACTTTATAATTTTCGTTTCGCACTTTCTATTTCATAGTTTTATAATATAAACAATATTATAAAAATAAAAAAAATAAAAAATAAAAAAAACAAGAGGGAAGAGGGGGGGTGTTTAGGGAGGTATAAATAACATTTCCCTTCTCTAATATAAACTAGCCGGGTACCCGCGCAATGCGGCGGCGGGTACCCAGTAACTAAATATTGTGGCGAGCAAATGTTATTTATTTATATGTTTTTTCTAACATAACTTTACGAAATAATAACAAATTTTATTTAAAATAACTATTAACCATACCGATGCAACTATTTCACATCCAAATAACATAAGGTTCAAATTAATGAGAGTAGCATAAGTAGCATATTTAAAGACATAAATTAAAGATAAACGTCATCACAAAATGAAATATAATGGACATTGAAAAATATAACTCGTTAACAATATAATAATCGAATAAAATAATCAAGAACATAATTGTTTATAAAAAAATATTTTTACCTTAACGATTGATGAAGATTTGACTTGTCGAATGATGTAAGCTATAGTGTTAGAACCTATTAAAGTTATAAATTTTTAGATTAAAATTTTAAAGATGGATTATCAATGTCAATCATGTATATATAATTCACAAATCAACTTTTTTTATATAAAGCAGTAGAGATACACACTATTAAATGAGCGGTTTCAACATTAAATGTTTGTAACCATCTTGACCTATTAAATTGACAGTTTCAGCAATAAGTTAATGACCATGATTATGATCATGTAACCACTATGAATTCATGGAGGAGGTTATGAGATTAATTGACCAATTAATGCTCATAACTCCTTTTAACCATGAGTTACAAACTCTTTTAAATAGGCTATTATTAACACATGTGTCAAAAGTTCAATATAGACTCAATATGTGTCACCCAATGAATCAATCATAGCCACCTATTTTTTCATCAAAAATAAAAAAACTCACTTTCCACCTATTTTTTAAAAATTAAATATCTCACATACTGTTAATCGTTACGCAAAACAAAACATATCATCGCGACGAGAATTAAATTATCTTTTTTTTAACAGCAGCTTTATTAAACGACTAGCAAGGAGCTAGAATTAGACAATTACAAGATACGGGTTTTTGAGCCAATCGATCCATTTGAACGAGGCTTTACATCTAAACTTACACCAATAATAAGAATTAGAAACAATGTTATCAAAAATCCTCGCCTGTGAAGGAGAATTAAATTATCTTTCTATAGAGGGGGGGGTCACTATGTGCTTGTCGAAACGAACTTATTTTTATGATTTTATGAAGTCATATACATTTTATGAAACTCAAATCTGATTTAACTAGAAATCATATAATGAATTTTATCACAATCATTATGATTCGTTATAACGAATCATATATTATAACGCTCCATACCGAATCAATATGATTTTTCGCTATTCTGACTGAAACACACAATTGAAAAAAAAATATAATTCGTTAGAATCATAAATCTCATATATGATTTTTAAATGAAGATTGAATCAATATGATTGATCATGAAATCATATCGCATTATAGAGATTTCATGAAAGACATATATGATTTCCATGAAATCATATATGATTTCGTCTATAACAATCATATAAGATTTTCGCATCCTTGACCTGAAAAAAAAATC
Source organism: Tanacetum coccineum (assembly GCA_026074375.1). NCBI lineage: Eukaryota > Viridiplantae > Streptophyta > Magnoliopsida > Asterales > Asteraceae > Tanacetum > Tanacetum coccineum. The sequence goes on along the minus strand of BQNB010008005.1, from coordinate 64,752 downwards.
GAAAAAAAGTTCCACGAAAAGTATATATTGTTGTTCACCCGTCTACTCAAAGATAAAAAAATACTCGTACTGCGATGGTTTTTTTTGTCTAAGTGACGATTTACCGTTTTGTAGATATTTTTCTTTTAAAAAAGTGATTGGAAATGAGGGGTTTTTTTTATTTTTGATGAAAAAATAGATGGTTGAGATTGATTCATTGGATCTATGACAAATAATGGGTCTATGTTGATCTTAACTCTAACACATGTTAGTTAAAAAACGTATACATTAAATCTGGTATGAATTTAAAAATGTGTATGGGGAACATTGACTAATGACTTTATATCTTTCCCAAACAAGAAATATTTTGGTCCGAACGACTGACAATTATTACTTATTTTGTGGCGATTAAATGTTTTTCATTTTAAATCGTCCTTATTTAGCATGTCTCAACTACCTACTTTATAAAGTAGTAGAGATATGTTTTTCAAAAGTAAAACGTCAAAATTATTAATAGTGTAAATGGTTATCACTTTTATTTTTTAAATTTTAGCAATAAATTGGTGGTTATAATTTTAGTCAGCTTTTCTTATAAAAACTTATTAAAATATATCATTATTTGAGGCGTTAAAATATATCATTATTTGAGGCGATTACTATATTGTTTAAATGAGACTTAAATTTTTAGATTTAATTCTTCTAATTTCCTTTTATAGTAATATTTCTTTGTCTTAAAATTTTAAGACTTCTTTTTATAGGACGAACAAATGTTGTTCATTTATATATTTTTCTAACAATAACTTTACGAAAGAGACATAGATAATGGTGACCATGAATGTTACCGCCACGAACCACAATCCTCTCCATCACAACATTTATTCGCATCAAAATATGCTTTTCGTAAAATGTTGTCATGGGTCTTGTTCAAATTTTAACACCACAAATTGATGTTCACTTAATAAGGAGTTAATTTTAAACTACAATCCTCATAAGAAATAACACTCAACACACAAATAGATCAGAGTAACCGGACTTTGTCAAAAATTATACACTACTGCCGTTGGACAAATTAATAAATTAACACACTAAGATTAAGAAACATGTTTTTCTGATTTGTTTCTAACACAAATAGCAAAAAGTTTAAAGAAACAAAAATAAATCTTGAAACTTAACTCAAACTAAAACAAAAATTAAGAAAACACAACTTGAAACAAAATATATAATATCAAAAATTTCGGCTACTAAAGTAGTTTCTGGTGGAGGTAAGGGGTGCTAGCGTAGATTTTGGCGACATTGAAGACCTCTGGCAACGACGGCAGCAACGGATCTTCAAAAAAGAATATCAAAAATTTTATAACTCAAATCTATAAAGAAAACGAGGCGTGCATACCCGTGCGTTGCACCGGGCTTGTTTTTTTGGAAAAATTGAACTTTTACTTATGTGAAGCATCGTATATCTTCATATTTCATTCCTTAATTCTCTCATAATGTTACTTCCATTTTATGCCCCTCTATAAACAAAAAAGGCGTAATAAAATTCATATGTTGCATACTTGAGGCTGACATGCATGTATCAACATAGATCTTATTCATTATCAAACAATCATAGATCTTATTTCGCATGCATCAACATTGAATCTTGATATAAAAGGAGGTTGATTTAAAGTAGTAGAATTCAACCTATTTACCATGCACGATCAAGTAGAACTATAATGTAACATCAAATTATGTGTTACACTTATTGTAATAAATACCTCACTTTCATAAAAATTGGTATATCGAACAAAATGACATTTAGATGTTATACTTCAACAAAGCATCACTAACAAATATAAAACATCTAAAAATTATCATATCTAAAATGAGATCATTAACTTGCAAAATAGAAATAATCCTAACTAATCGTCTTAAACTTTTGAATCAGCAAATATTATGGAATACGTATGGAGGAAGCTGCGGCTAAACTTTTAGGTGAGTTCATAACTTGTTGGTGATGTGATGGTAATTTCGACCTTTTTCGGTAGATGAAAATGGGTCAAATGGGCATCCAAATTTTATTTAAATACATAGAACTTCTAAATCGTTTTTCAGATTATTATTCTAATTAAATAATTATAATATAAAATTCATAATAGAAGATAAAACCTTGTTTTGGCCGGCACAACCTGTAACACCCCAAAATCGGTTTTTAGGTATTTTATTACGATAATGCCATAGAATAAGTTTGACTACGACTTTTATAAGATGTTATATGACTGGTTAGTCAAACCCAGTAGTCAAACTATAAGTATAAATAATATGTAAATAGGTTTAGAAAGATTGATGTGTCACATATAAGAATGAAAAGGATTAGAAGGACCAAAGGTGTCATTTGGGTAAAGTGTCATACTTAATATATATATCTAGTAAGTCTTGTAATTCCCAGGAGTTGTCCAAAATGTTCTAGAGCTGTGTTGGTGTCTGGTATGTGTCGAACCAAGAAGAAGAGGAGAGAGACTAAGGTGATCTCAAAAGATTAATTGAGTATGAATTGTGACTCCAATCAAGGAATTAAGCCCTAGTAATGATCCTAAGTATCTATTATTAAGTTATTTGGAAGAATTAAGGATTAGGGTTCATGTAACCAATTTGGGGGTTTTGGGTAATTAATATTCTAAAACAATAATTAAGATGTTTATTGATAATGGATAAGATTAATTGAGGAAAAAGTACAAAAAGAATTGAGTATACATCATATGAAAATCAAGATATCATCTAAAGAAAGATGGTTAAGAATGAAAATTGGGTAAGTTATGATTGAATAAACCCATGTTATTAATATCTCTTTAATATGTAAAATTGTGGTTTAGGAAGAAAAGTTGTGGATGATGATGATGTTGATGTTCTCGGTGTTCTTAGCTTGGAGCTAAGGTAAGTAAACCGGTTTTAATATGAGATTATGTTGATTGTATCATATATGTGTTATGTGGAAGTTGATAATAAAGCTTTAGGAAGCTATGACTTATGATGATTGGATTAAGGGCTAATTAGGTGCTAGTTCGGCAAAACTAGCCAAGTTTGTGGTTTAGCTAATCAGGATCAATTTAAGGTATGTAAGGACTTTATGTTTGTTAAATTGTATTTGGATTATGTGTTATGTGCAAATGAATGTGAAGTATGGCATGATGAATTAAGTTGAATGTGAATGATACTTATGTGATTCATGAAATATAACATCATGTTATTTCCATTTACTTACTAAGCGTAATGCTTACGATGTCGATGTTTAATGTTTTGTAGGTTCAAGGGAAGAAGGTAAAGCAATTGGTAATGGTTAAGATTTGGAAGCAAGAAATAGAAGCGTGTAGCTTGTGCATTAGGAGCTTAGTAGTTGTATATCGAGCTCAAATCAAGGTTGAACCCCTAAAGTGTCTTAAAACCTTTGTAAATGTCTTGTTAATAAGTTTATGTTCAGGTTCTAAAGATGGAATAATGGTTATGCATGTCATTGAAATGTTTTAAGTGAAATGGGTCAATAATGTTATGTAAATGGGTTGAAACGGGGTGTTTGGTAAACCTCATGAGTTTATATGTTTTGGGTCATTTAGAATATAAATGTTGATGAAAATGATGTAATATGTTGTGTTAATGAATTCTGGAAGTTTTTGTAAAGTATCGAGTCCTAAAAGTCGAGTTTTGGGTAAAAAGGGCAAGTCGAGTAAAGTAGAGCAGGTCTGAGGGCTTTGGCCGGCGGCTAGAGGGCCTTGGCTAGCGGCTAAAGGCCTCTAAAGGGCTTTGGCCGGCGGCCGGGAACCTCGGCCGGCGGCTAAAGTACATCAGAAGGCTTTTCGGTTTTGGTCAATTTTGTTTTTGCCGTAAAAACCAAACCGTAAAGAGTGCCACCTGTCGTTTCGTAGCTAGTTGAGTCTAGTTTCATTTAAAGATATTTCCAATGGCTGAATTGTAAATGATTTTGGTCATTTTATAAAAGAATGACACAAGGTCATTTCCAGGTCATGCGTATGAGTAAAAGTTTTAATTTTTGGTTAAATTTTGAGTCGGAAAAGGGGCGTTTCAACTTGGTATCAGAGTTTCGGTCTAAGAGAAGTAGGTTTCCACTATAGGTTTCCTAAACTTAGACCACTCATAGATGCGTTGTCGTAAGTTTAAGTAGTGAAGAATGCGAATGCCTTAGTTATAAGGTAGATAAGTGCTTGCGGCAAATAGAATGATAATGTATGGGTATAGAATGATTATGAAATAAGGTACTTGTTATTTGGCCATAGACTAAGAATTTGGAAAGCGGTTAAGAATGTGAAACACTTATCGAAGAAGTGTTAAGTATAGAAGTATATGATTTTATAATGTGAAGTATATAGGTTATTTATATATAAGTAATGTAACATATGTATGATGATATGAGTTAAAGAAATGCTTAAGCAAAGATAAATGCATAAGATTGCATTTTAATAAGTAATAACGAAAGTACGTAAGTATGAGCTAAGTAATGTGAAGATGATTGAATTATGAAAAAGTTACTTAAAGAAGAATTATTATATGAAGAGTAAGCGCTTATGTGAATTACCAATAAAGGGTGGAAGTATGATATGTTATAATGTAGAAAACATATGAAGTATAATGTAATGGTATGATATGATTAAGTATGAGACGTATAAGAATGATAAAGAACGAAAGCAACCTCGTTGATATATGAAAGAAATGTACGATAAGTAAAATGGATAAACGAGTGTACCTTAAGGTAAATCAAATGAAAGAATGATAAGGAATGATTAGAACCATGTAAATAAATGAAAGGAATGTATTGATGTATAAAGTGAAGTAAATGAGTATATTATAAGAATAACCCATGAATGGTTTATAAGTGAAAAGTTAAGCGAACTAAAATGATGCTTGAAGAATTGAATAAGTTGCCCATTTGGTGTTGTCAAGAGAATGATAAATGAAATGTGAAAACATATATGTATATGTAATTCATGAGAATGACAAGTATCAATTGGATCTTATCTAATATAAAGAAAGAAGATAAAGTGTGAGCTAGAATTGCGTAAGGCAAAAAAAAATTAGAAATGGAAAAGTATATGATTAGAAAGGTATGTAAATGACAAAAGGAGTAAAGAATGATAAATTTAAACATAACTTGGATCCAGTGTGAAACGTAATGGTATCCTTCAGGATAGCCTAATGTTAAGGATGAATGTAATGGTATCATTCAGCTTGGCCAAGCTTGTTAACGTGTAAAGTGAATGTTAATGGTACCGCAAGGGTACGGTTAAAGTCCCTTTAAGGGAATGTGATAATGATCTGGATCCAAGGCTAAAAGAGTTAAAATATAACGTGAGAAAAGTGAAAGAATAATGGTTGATAATGTAAAGTATCAAAAAGGTTGAAAGCAAAAGTAATGAAGACTTAAGTATGTTTGAGTGTTATGTCGAAAGTGTATAAGTAGGATGATTTATAATTTCATTATTTAAATGGATTGGGACGTCTCTTCATTTAAATAAAGAAATTGTGAGTCACCGAACCATAAGTTTATACTTCTTTATTTGCATTGATTGGGACACTTCTCAATGTAAATAAAGAGGTATAGATAAGTGGGATTATACGTTCTCGGCATAGCATGAAAAGAATTAAAAAAGTAGAAGAGGATAGCCTAAAATTAGTTAGACGTCATTGGAAATAAGATAGGTGAAATAAGAATTAGAGTACGACCTTTAGTAAAGACTTTAGAGAGAGAGCTAAGTTAAGACGTTAAGAGTATAAGACTAAGGATGAAAGTTGAATTGAAGTTATAATATGCCTTATGGCATGGTTGCAATATGAGTAATGACCATGGAGGTCACTAAGTTGTATTAGCACCCTTAAGTAAAATGTGAAAGTATTAGTTAAAGTTTGAATTTATGAAGTCAAAGGTATTGAATTCTTAAGCGATTTATAGTCCTTGATGAAAAATTACTAAAAGAAGTAAAGAAAGCAAAGTGTGATAATGAAAACGACAAAAGGAATGTCAAGATGACTATGGTATATAAGAAAGTGTAAGCCAACGTGGGCGTATGATAAGTTATGATAATTCTTGGTGAAATTTTAGAAAAGAGATGAATGGGAACGTAATGGTATAGAGACAACGTTACTAAAATGATAGAATATGAATTGTGAATGTCACCTATATGACGCTTGTCATTAGAAAATAATGTAAGTATGATAGGACATACATAAACATTTGAAGTAACAAAATATAAGTTCGACAACGGATGTAGCTTCATATGTGTTAGTGATGAGAACAATGAAACCCTGTCAATGGGTCAAGGTTTAGAAAAATGTTAATGGAGAAAATGGAAGAAGTCCTCGGGAATGATGAAGTGGACTCTGACAACAAGACGTAGAGTGGATATAAGTCTAACTTAAAGACTCATTAATAAACAAAAGTGCTTGTCGGGAGATAACCCGTCCTTTATTTAATGAAATTTCCTTTTTGCATTAGTTGGTTTGCATTTTTTTTACTTTGTTTTGTAGGATCCAGCAGCTAAGAGGCATTTATCGAGACCGGCTCGACTCATAATCATGTGGTAACTCTACTAAATCTGCAGCAGTTACGGCGTAACAACTTAAGTTTACGCCGTAACCATTTCCGACGTAATCCATTTCACGGTTACGCCATAACACTTTAAAAACTTAAAAAATTTTAGACCACTTGATTACGGCGTAACCACCGGAGTTACGCCGTAACCTCCTTCTGAAAATCTCAAATTTTAAGTTTTAAATATGTCTAAACCTTGTATACGTAAATGGACTTTGTGGGTATGTTCTTTGGAAGCCCTCACGAGACTTCAATCATCTAAGTCGTTTGTGTAAAAAAATATAGTGATAACTTTGAGTATGGCGAAATTAGTATTCGAGATTGTTATCGAAAACAAAATCCATGGTGTGAGAGTCTGTTGAATAGACTCCTTATACTAGACTTAACAAATTAAAAGAAAACAGCCAAAAGTTCTCATGGTTAAAAATAATTATTTCCTTTTATGAACGGATACCAAATTGGTGAAGAGAAATAAACAAATTAAAAAACAACATGAATTTTAAATTTTACTGATGTTTTAGACAATTTTTATATAATTGTGTGATATTTTACAAATTAAAAGAAAACAACTAATCATACTTACGTATACGGAGGGGTGCAGCTATGTGTTGTGTTTAATTTCAAGCTTTGCTCATCAAAACTAATATAATGCAGCTTGGGCTTTCTCCGGCTGAAATTGAGGTAAAATATTACGATTTCGAAACACAACGTATAGTAGGACTACTTCTGAAATGACACTTCCTTAATTTTTCGAGTTATGAATCAGGAAAGCATCAGATCCTATTATCTATGTGCAGAGAACAAGGGAGCTAGATACTCCCGAGCTGTTTGGACAATTATCAGCTTTGCAACAGTTTCTGTATAGTGTCTTAGGTTGTGGGGTTTCGTTTCTATTTCTTTTTTACATTTGAATATTTTTGGGTATGTTTAAAAATTCACTATACTCTCTTAACAAAACAATGTGGTTCTATGCAGCCGCAAGGAGCGTCAGTTCATAACTTTGTGATTCAGCTAACTTTTATAATGGTTAGTAGCATCTAATTTTGGTGCCATATACATAGGATTATATCTTAGATTTTGGATCAGGTTGCTTCTGAAAGTGTCAAAGTATACAAGGCAATTAGTGAAGGTACACAAAATTCTGTTGACAAGGTAAGCTGTAAACTTGGCATTAAGCCTTTGAATTTTAGTTGTTCAGCGTATTCTACTTATATGAGCTTCGCTATGAATAGTTCTTTGAGAAGAAACGATATGATGCAGCTATAACTATGTATATATATATATAAGGGCAGTAATGCAGGTAATGCTTTAGTAAACTTTATTTATAGCCTCTTAAAGTTTGTACTTACTCTTAGATTTATGTAAGATGTGTAACAGTATTGACCACGGAACTGACGTTGAAATGAATCAGCATGACTGTTATTTTTTATCTTTACCATACAACACCCAACCAATGTGCTTATGTAACAGCTTTTGGGCGTATTTATGGCTATATGTTTTGGGTGTTTGAATTGGCTTATGTCTAAGAACTTATGCAATTTTAAATGGCCTAAAAAGACTATGGTATGGTGTGTGTATACTCACAATGCACACATTTACACATCAGCTAATGAAGACTGTTGTTGCTTTTCAAGAAATAACTTATGAAATATGTAGTTTTTGATTGGACATCAGGTGCTAAAACAAGATGCTATCCGTTTTATTTTGAAAATATCCTTGGCTATTGAAATAATCATGGGACATCATAGACAAGAAACAGTTACAATTTTAATATACGACATGAGTAATATAGTCCTTTATCATATTTGATCTCATAAAGAGAGTACCTAGGGGAATGTTGTGCTTTATGTTGACCAGATTGGTATTGCAAAGTAGCCTCCAACATAGATTATGCTATAGCAACTCTCTCCTCCATTTGCTAACAACTGCTAACTGATTAATACCTTAAGCAGAAAATCATGATTACGAAAGATATTGTTACAATAAAGTCACTAATAATCCGTTTTTGAATACATCGATTTCAGAGATTGTATGCAGTAAAGATAGACTTTGGGTAACTTCGACCGGTTAGGAAAGTACATGAATATACTAGGTTCATAATATGTTTGTTATCTCTTTTAGATTAAGTAAGTTTGATGATATTTCTTATAACTCAACAGGTGATACATCAGCTTGGCAGCAGTTCCTTCTGCTGAGTTGGCAAAGGAGGCTATAATTTTCCCCATTTGTCGTCAGAGATAACACATAACTCAAGTAAACTTCCAACCTTCAGGATTTAGGCTTGATGAATGAAAAAAAATATTATTATGTTATTAGAAAGGTTACGGGGGTATTGTTTCTTTTCATTGATCTTTAGGACACCCAACACCGTTATCAGAATCTTGACTTCCAGATGGTTATTAGACTTAAAGACACTATGTTGACAGGCTTTTCCTGTATTTATATTTGCAGTTGCCGGTAAAGTAGCAGGTACAATAGATGTTACAATACGTGTTGACAATAATAAGGCCAAGCCCTCTTCTCGAATAGAAGATTTATTCAAAGATTCACCTTCCCTCATACAACCGAACGTAGCCCAAGAAGGATGTCAAAAATGACGTTAACGGACCTTTTATTGAGAAGGTCTAAAATAATTTCAAATAACGATGTGTAAGTCTCGATTTCAATTGTAATAGGTAGAATAGGTAATATTGTTTAATAGAGCAGGTAATATGTTTAATTTGGGTACTGATGCTGAGCTAGCAGGTATTATTGTTTAATACAGCAGGTAATCATTTGATTAATACAACAGGTAATATTAAACAATATGTTTAATACAACAAGTAATATTGTATTAATACAACATGTAATATGTTTAAAGTGTTTTTATGATTCTCATGTTGTATAATCATTCGCTATCAATTTGGGTAGAATAGGTAATATTGTTTAATACAGCAGATAATATGTTTATTAGACACAACTATTCGGCAATCAACAATTAGACACACTTTCTGTGAATTGAACTTACAATAGTCCATCAAAAATACATTACATACTTGTTAGCCTTAATTATATTAAGTCAAACAAGAATGTTATCGGTCTTAGAAAGTCAAAATTGGTCTTGTATTGTAATAGGCTAAGTCGGTTAACGGGCTTGGAATGTAATCTAATATAGTCCGTGTTTTCGGGCTCAAAGCCAAGTTAAACCAAGCCCAGGCCCGTTTTAGAAGCCAAATGCCTTCACTCAGAAAACGGGTATAAATATCCTTCACCACACTTGGTGAAAGTGTTGGTTACAATTTCCTCACGTTAATCCGCTGAAATTCCTAATCTTCTAACATTCCATCTTGTTTACTCTCTCGTCTAACTTTCTCTCTCTAAGATTTCTCCTCATTTTCTAGCATCTTGGTATAGATTATAGTTGTGTAATGGATTAAACTAGTGGGATAACATGTGGTATCAAGAGCCAAGGGGTGTTTAGTGTTTGTTTTATGAAAAATTCGTAGGTTTTTGTCTTGTGTTTTTTTTCTTTGGTTCGAAAAAAAGAAAAAAGCAAGAAAAAAAAAATCAACTTTGATTTTTGTTTCGTGGTTAAAATGTTAAAGACTTGTACTTTTGGGCTTAGATCACATCCTTGCATCATTACTAATGTTTTTAAACATCATTTTCGTAGCTTACAAGAAAGATTTAAAGATTTTTTTCCCTGCTGCGTTTTTGCCTATCTGAGGGGTGTTCGTCGTTACGTTTTGATCAGAGTCCTTATTGCGTTTTGATTAGCCCTTTCGTTTGCGTTTTTGATCAGAGTCATTGCGTTTTGAGTAGCTTCATTGCGTTTTGATCAGAGTCATTGCGTTTTGATTAGCTTCGTTGCGTTTTGACTAGTATCATTGCGTTTTGATAAGATTCGCTGCGTTTTGATCAAAAAGGCAATATTGCGTATTGATTTCAAGCCGCTGCGTTTTGTTCTTAAGTAGTTGCGTTTTGATCTCAAGTCGTTGCGTTTTGATTCACAAATCCCTGCGAATTGAATTTTTTTTTGTTGTGTTTTGTCTCCATCATTGGTTGGCGTTTTTGATGACCATCAGTGCGTTTTGACTAGAACATTACTCTACCAATGTTTTTAGTCATTGCTTGCACATCATAGAAAGCCATTTGCGTTTTTGCCTTAGATGTTTTCATTGCGATTTGATCAAGACTAAGTTTGCGATTTTGCCCTAGAAGTTTCCATTGGCCTTTTAGATCTAGACTAGGTCGATCGCGCGCATCAGGTGGTATTTGACCGAAATTTGGGAAACGATTAATCCCCGTTTAATCAAAACATAACAGCAGACAAACAAACTTCACACTAATTCAATCAAGGAATTTGGACTTTAAATTCGACTAAAATACACTTACCCAACAACAACAAACACAACCAATCAAACCAACAATCAACTACCATACTTGAAACGTCAATTAATTTTTCATTTAACGGTTTCCCTCTTGATTTGTAAAAATCCCGCGAAAGATACGATTCTTTTTTCTCGGTTTTTAATACAAAGATTTGTAAATCCCGTGAACGTAAAAAATTTATCATTTAAAACAACAATCAAACACATCATAACACTAAAGATCGATATCCATTTACAACAACAACACACATAATGTCAAATTCAAATACCAATTTGCAAACTCAAACATCAAGTGTTCTTTAGAATGTCACAGTTTCTTCGTGTTCAAATTCTAACATTCAAGAGAAGACACAACTTTCAAGAAGTAGATGCATGCACAGTCTTAAAGAAATCAAGTCTCTATTTAAGTTTCTCTCAGAAACTTTACAAGATTATGGCACGATGCCTATCTTCAAGAGAACGTTCTCTCAAGACTTGGATTTACTAAACAACATCTTACAAAGATAGACCTTTTCTAGGACTGATTGCAACAACTACTTTGACTGATCTACAGAACAAGATTGAAAATACTTTCCGATCAGAAATTCGAAGAGCGTATGCAGAATTATACAAGATATGATGCTCAATCATTTTACGATGCAATGATCATTAACATGGATTCGCCGTCAGGAAATACCATGCTTGAGTTAAATTCCTTCAATCAACAACGAACTCCACAATTGTGAAACAAAAAAAGTTGATTACAAACACAAAAAGATCAATTCACATCAATTCCAACCAGCATTGAAATGTTGATTCACTTGAAAGTTGAATTTTGTTGTCCATACAAAACACTTTGTTTCTAAGGAAAGAAGACAGTAATTCAGAGACTGCATCCAACAAATTAGTAAAGGAATGCAGCTTGAATTCTGAAACAAAAGATGTGCATGCAATCAAATACAAGATGTCAAAAGCAAAAGAAAGATGCATGGCATATTTTCGATCTCTTCATTCACACCTTCAAGTTCTTTCAAAAGATGACTTAAAAGGCACTCGCATCGAACATGGATTCAAACGGGCATTCATGTCACTCTTTGGTCAAGATGTTGATACTTTCACAAGTACAATGCTCCTTAACGTAGATCAACGACAAAAGGCAACATACAAAGATGAATTTCAAGAAGATGGATCCATGGCAGCCTTTTGGGTGGTAAACAACCATTCCAAAGTTCATCAATTCAAAGTTTACATTGGATTTGACAGTCAAATGACAGACACGTACTTTATGTGTTGAATATACTGGACACATCGAGGTTCATCACTTTAGAGATACACTACTCTCCAACACCTGGGTAAAGTTAAGAAGTCTGTTTGCTGAAAACACGTCATCAAAGACCAGTATGAAGAAGATGAATAAAAGACAGATCCAGACGCAAGAGAGTAAAATTGATACGGGTAAAGCAGTAGATGCTGATTTGGTTGTCACAAAAATCAATAGGACATACTCAACATGCAAGAAGATACAGCAGGTCAGGGAAATGATAACATATGCAGATGATGTCTGATAATTGAGACCCCATATATGACGAAGAGCCAATGGCTGAGTACAATTGACTGCTGAATGCAATATCATTTGCTATAGGACAACAGCAATGACTGATGCAAACCTGAAATCATTGTAGAAGTAGGGTTGACCAGATATCCTGAAACATGCAAGTTAAAAGTCCTATGCTTGATTCATCACCTATACCCAGATAACCTGAATACTCAAAACAATTCACTACGAGTCTGACAAATATTTTGCTCAAAGAGACAATTGCCCAATTTTCAAAAAAGATTTTTCAAGAATGTGAAGCACATTGCAGTGCTCTCGAACTTAAATATTCAAAACAATCTTTAAAATCAGGGCAACATGTCAAATTTTAATAAAACAAGTAATAAAAGCCAAGATTGAAAAGGAAATTGTATGTACTTGAAACAATGAACATCGGAAATTAGAAACATAGTGTGGCTACAATACGTAAGGATAATAGACCATTAAACAGCATTACAAATATTTATATGATTCTATTAAATCATGAGATCGAAGACTACAGAACCGACACACTTTGCTTGCTAATAATGCTGAATTAAAAGCTCAGATTCAGGAAAAGTCAGTTCTGACCCCGGTCCACAATGTCCAACAACGGTACTTGAACAAGACAGTTTAAGTCCCGGTCCACAAAGTCAAGAAAATGTTCCTTAAGTTGCTGAGACAGTAACAACGTCAAATGAGCTGGAATTGCTATATAGTCCGATGTTTAGTGAATTACTCAATGGAAATTCTCCTGTTGTGTCAAAGTCTTCCGCTGTACATGCTGCTGATAATCCTGATAAACGTCAACAACATAACACAACTCACACTTCTACAACAACCAATGTTGCAGATCCACCTCCATTGAACATTCATTCAACACATCAAACTCCAACTCAAGTACCAACTGTCACTGCACCTGAGAACATTATTCAAGCAGAAACCAATACAGAAAATGCACAATTTGACGACGATGAATTTATCAACATCTTCAGTACACCGGTACAAGATCAAGGGGACTCGGCTCATCGTCATGTTGATCGATTCGTCCAAAAAATGCACTACTTTCTATCACACATCCTTCTCCACAACGTTTGACAAAAGATCATCCATTAGAACAATCATTGCAATCCTTCTCAATCAAGTTAGAACAAACGCAGCTAAAACAGATGTGGCGAGATTGTATGTTCCGCATCCTCACCGTGCGTCGAACCAAACCAAAGAACATCCAAAGAAGCCATAGCTGATTCTCGGCATGATTGAATCAATGCGGAAGAACTTCATCAGTTTAGAATCGACTAGATGTATGTAATTAGTCGACCAGACCCACTTTGCAAAATTCATTAACTTAAAGTGGCTCTGAAAAAACAAACGTATGAGGAAAAACGTCCATTCGCAATAAATCTTCTCGTCTTGGTGGCCTAAGGGAGAAGCTCAAAAGGAAGGAATTGATTCGAAGAGTATTTGCACCATGCTAGGTTGGAACTGTAATGATTTTCGATATGCGTATGCTGCACACAAACCATCACAGTGGTACCAAATGAGGTTTAAAACCACATTTCTATACGACCTTAAAGGAAGAAGTGTAAAAACCAACCAGATGGATTTGTTGACTCCAAATCATCCTGACAAAGTTAACCAGTCTTCAATAAGCATTAATGTACTCAGAACAAGCACCAAGAGCGTGGTATGAGAACTCTCCAACTTGCCTGGTATCCGACGGATTCTCAAAAGGTTCTTATTGATCCAACTTTGTACATAACTAAACATAGGGAAGACACACGTCTTGTGCTACTTTTACGTTGATCGACATAATTTATGTTCTACGAACCCACCACTTGCACAATCGATTTGGAAAACTAATGCCCAGCAAGATTTGACAATGTCTATGCAGGGGGACAGAAATTCTTTTTTAGGAATTCAGATCACATTCTCCTCGTGTATCTTATAAACCAAGCTAAGTATGCTCACGAGAAACTTCTAAAGCATGTCTATATGACCCTCATTGATGCTATTGGAACACCAATGACTTCTAAACACACCTTGATGGCAGACCTAGATGGTACTCCCCGGTCGACCAAAACACAATATCGTAGTATGGTCAGAGCCCTCATGTACCTAACAACAAGTAGACCACAGTTTTATGAACATGCTAACATGTTTATTGACTCGCTATCAAGCGAAACCCGACTGTGAAACATCTCACTAGCGGTTAAACCGGATCTTTCGGTACCTTAAAGACTCCAATAAAACTATGGTCTCAGGTAGCCTAAGGACACCGATATCCGAACTCCACCTACTAGGACCAACTGCTTTTTTAGATTCCGAATCACGCTGGCTATCTTGATTCACATAAGAGCACATCTGGTGGGCATTCCATTTTCTAGGTTGTGATATTTAGTCCAGATGGTCATCCAAAAGCAGCCTGCACGCTCAAAATCAACAACAGATGCTAGTATGTGTCTTTCTCTGCGGTGCTCTAGCGCACAAAGTTTCTCTGATGGATAGAACTCAGCTCACAGATTAATGGCTTCCACCTTTGATAAAATACCTATGTAAAGTGCCAACCGGCCAGCCATAGCCCTCTCGTGCAATCCAGTCCAGCATTCTCGTACCAAGCAACCATCCTTGTCAATATCACTTCATAAAGGAAACATGTTGAAAAGGGTATTGTTGAATATTCTTTGTGTCAGAATGATACAAGTTAGCTGACTTTGTTTACTCTAAAGCTTTATCGGAAGATAGAGGTTTAAAGTATCTTGTCAGAATACAACTCGGTATGAGATGTTTGACTCCATATGAACTGGAGGTTCCGGCACTTTAGATCTGCTTGATCATCAGAACATCTTTGTAAAATATATTAATTCTCGATTCTTTATTTTTGATTTATAAAATTTTTTTGAATAAGAAAATACAAAAAGAAAATAAAAAAATATAAAACCAACAAAAAGAAAATAGAAAAAATATAAAACCTAGAAAAACAAAATATAAAATCAGAAAAATTTCAAAAATACCAAAAAGAATCGTCTCGACCATGTCATAGGAATCGATAACATTTACTACCTAGAAAAGTTGAATTAACATCGACACGGCGGGCGTGTAAAGGAAGTTCGAGCAGAGTTTTCAAACGCTTCAAAACATGTCATTTCTAAATGTTTTCTCAATGACTTATGTACAAAATTCAGTAACGTAACTACCTCGTCACCAAATTGTAATAAGGAAGTGTACGCTTCAGTGCGCTTACTCTAAAATTGAAGAAAAGTCTTGTATCATGTTTTTAAAATCGTTGAATACAATTTTTCAAAAAGAATTTTCAATGTCAAATTGTCTACAATAATAATTTGTGGTATTTTCCCCCATAAAAAGTGGTATTATGTTAAAATTTAACTTGTACAACACTAACCCTTCCTCGAAAAATTTTCAAGAATTGTAGTACGTAGAATGTCATTTTAGAGTGAATCAAATTTCTGAGGGGGGTCTTTATTTAAAACAAAGCCTTTTTAAATGTGTTTGGATACATCTCATAAATAGTCAATTATATGTATCCAAACACATTTCGTGCAATTGAAATGTGGAAAAACTATAATGTCAATTATAATATACACTGTTCACATAAGGCATCTCACCCTCTTCAACCATTTGGGTGGTGTCATATTAATTTTTTCATTCCAATTGTTAAGTTTTAATAATATATTGGTAACCCACATATACTGTTGAAGAGAGCTATATCGAATCTTGAAATCATGCAATAATCGTGGTAAAATTATTCTCTCCCCCATTGAATTTTTCATGTCACATTTATAATCAATTGGTTATTTCCAATACTTAAGTGTTTTATTATTTAAAATAAGGATAAAATGTGATTAAAATCTGTTATAGACGGTATGAGATATTTAAGACTCAAGTGCAGAACTCTTTCCTTCATGTGCTAAACAATTTTGGAATCTCGGAGCACATTGTGTAGAGGAGAATTTTGAAAATAAAAATGTCAGAAAATGGTTTTATGGTTCGATCCCTCATACCCAACAACTTAAGAATTTCACGCAAACGATTCTGGAATCATAAGTGGTTAGGTTAGGAAATAAGTCATACCGATTCAAACCAAGACGGAGGGACTACCCAAGGACACTCCATATTAGAAATAACATCTTAGGTATGAAAGGAGAAGAATAGTAAAAGGGAAAAAGCCGACTAAGAAATTGGCTAACACATAGAGACTGGAACAATCACAACAAGGTGTAGTAATGACAGTCATGAAAAGCATTGAGGGGTTGAAGAAATTAAAAAAGAAATGTAGGGATAAAGGTAGAAAGAAAAGAAGCCCTGCCCACCTTACACCTTCGGCAGAAAACCGGGTCAATACTTAAACTATCAAAATCACAAAGAGGATTGTTATATTGAAGAAAGTCGACATGGACCCAGTGATGCAAAAGTCACAACCCTTCCCAGCCATTTGAGTTTCTCTCAAAAGAAACTTGTCTCATTTGTCACGGAGATACACACGTTATCTATGGACATCATCACTCCGATTGTTAATATGATTAGGTGGCATCTGCTCCAAGCCCCTCCGATTACTAAAACCAAAAGTGCACAAAATCGAAGTTCCTAGAGCCAAGAAGAGATCAAATTAATAAATCTCGTTAGGACACAATGCAAAATACACCTAGTTGAACACCCATAAAGTTCACAAGTTAGTAACAAAGAGTACCTACGCAAATATCCTTGAATCTTGCCAGAACATCCGATGATACTAAATTATTCACAAGAGAAGATGGCAATCCTCTTAGCCAACATCAAACAAACTCTTGGTACGTTCTATATGAATCAGAGCTTAGTGATAACTGGATATCAATGTGGTCCAGTACATGAATTGGACACTAAATCAGAAAGATAGTAACTATCTGATTCACTCTACTTGGGGGGGCCGTGTTTATGTCTGCTTTGAGACGTTCCGGTAATGAAGAACTAGCAAGCATGGTAATCTAATAACATAGTGTAGAAGAACCTACGCTTTTGAGAGCTTGAAACCCTATCAAGGAGATTCTTGAATCTACCTGAACACAAGTTATAGTAATAACTATAAAACGGGAAACCGGAGGTTTAACTGCAACCGAAGCTCAAGAAGAAATGACCAGAAGAGCCAATTCATCTTTTATTGCTAACTGTCTTATTTCAGGTTTAGACGACAGTGTTGTAGCCTCATTCCAGTAAAGTCAGATTCATAAACCACATGCTCAAACTCAAGCTTTCAAAGTCAATCATTCAACGTCAAGTAGTTAATTCCTAAACTTCCCCACCATACGAAAGAGTCTCAAAGTCAAATAAAGAATCTATCAATGGTGAGATTGGTTTTAGACTATAATGACATATGGTCAAACAAGAATGTACCAGTATAGCATGTTGGTCAAGAGCACAAGTTGATCAAGGAAGTCAAATCAAGATGATTCAAGTCAAGGAGATGATGCAAGATAACGATCTCAAGAACTCAAAGTCAAAAAGATAAAGGCTCAAAATCAAGATCACAAAGCATGAATGAACAAAGCCATTACAAACAAGACAAGACCATAACAAGGCAAAACATAAACGTTAAACGTCATGTCTTCAATGTCATCGGTGATACAGAGAAGTTTGAAGAAAGAGACCTCAACATTGGGGGAGATTGTTAGCCTTAATTATATTAAGTCAAACAAGAATGTTATCGGTCTTAGAAAGTCAAAATAGGTCTTGTATTGTAATAGGCTAGTCGGGTTCAACGATCTTGGATTGTAATATAATATTGTCCGTGTTTCGGGCTCAAAGCCCAAGTTAAACTAAGCCCGGCCCGTTTAGAAGCCCATACGCCTCACTTAAGGCAAAAGGGTATAAATATCCCTTCACCACACTTGGTGAAGGGTGTTGGTTACATTTTCCTCACTTGTAATCCTCTAAATTCTCTAATCTAACATTCTATCTTGTTTCTCTTACTACTTTCTCTCTCTAAGATTTCTTCTCATTTTCTAGCATCTTGGTATAGATTATAGTTGTGCAATGGATTAAACTAGTGGGATAACAGTACTTTTAAAAACCTTCATACCCAATCACCAATTAGATGCAACCAATGCACAAATCACGGGTTTGCGTGCCCCACTTAACAGATGCAATACTAACCCAAAATATACAAAAATGAATACTGTAACCTTAAACTCAAATAGGTCGCACTATGGATGTTTGAACTTAAAAAAAATACTTAATGATGTCAAAATATCTCACACACTAGATGCAACTAAACATTACACACCAATTCCTAAAGTAAAAACCTCAACCTAAGGCATCAACATGTTACAAGAATCATTGACCAATCATCAATTACACGCAACCCGTGCGAAAAAAAATTAGACACAACCCGTGTGCATCGCACGGGTCTGCATGCCTCGTATACATATGTATGTAAGACGATGAATGATTTGGGTTATTTTAGCAAAAGAATAAAGTTTTTCAAAGGTTTGGATTGCTTATTTGTTTTGCTTGTGTTTGTGCTCAAAATTAAGTTTAGTTATATAAATTTGCAATCAAGTTTAGTTATAAAAAGTTTTAAGTTAAATATGCGAGTAAAAATTTATTTTGATTTAATATAAACTAGGTCTCTACCCGGGCGATGGCCGATTTTCTCAATAGCTAAATAAACAATTATAGCATAATGCACACACACTTTACGATGGATAATATTAAGGAAGTTATAAAAGAATAACGTGATGCTTCGGTTACATGTTTAATAATATATTTTCCGCTCTTAACCCGATAATTGCTTAAACCGAGTAATAAACGTCCACAAAGTTAATAAAAACAACCGAACCTCAATACTTGTGTGTCTAGCTTCATGCTTTGCACTTACAACTAAACATCAATAAACGAAAAGTAAAGTTAGATAATTACATTAATAGGATTAACATCGAAAAACATGTTGCATATGTGGCTCAGTTATGATGAAATGTAGTTGGTTCTCTTTATAAAAAGGAATAAAATATGATTATGTTTTGACTACATGTTTTGCAACTTTTATGTCAAGAAAGATAAGGATCCTCTCATGTTCATTTGAACATGAGAGGTAATGTTGTGTTTGTTGTGATTATACATTTGAATTAAAATAAAATGAATGTTTTACAATAATCACAATGTACAATCATAACAAGCACAACATTACATCTCATGTTCAAATGAACATGAGAGAGCCTTATCCTTTCATGACATAAAAAGTTGCAAAACATGTAGTCAAAACATAATCATATTTTATTCCTTTTTATAAAGAGAACCAACTACATTTCATCATAATTGAGCCACATATGCAACAGTTTTTTTCGGATGTTGTGTCTATTATGTAATATCTACTTTACTTTTTTCGTTATTGACCGTTTAGTTGTAAGTGCAAAGCATGAAGCTAGACACACAAGTCTTGAGGTTCAGTTGTTTTTTTTTAACTTTGTGGACGTTTATTACCCGGTTTAAGTAATTATCGGGTTAAGAGCGGCAAATATATTATTAAACATGTAACCGAAGCATCACGTTATTCTTTTATAACTTCCTTAATATTATCCATCGTAAAGTGTGTGTGCATTATGCTATAATTGTTTATTTAGCTATTGAGAAAATCGGCCATCGCCCGGGTAGAGACCTAGTTTATATTAAATCAAAACAAAATTTTACTCGCATATTTAACTTAAAACTTTTTATAACTAAACTTGATTGCAAATTTATATAACTAAACTTAATTTTGAGCACAAACACAAGCAAAACAAATAAGCAATCCAAACCTTTGAAAAACTTTATTCTTTTGCTAAAATAACCCAAATCATTCATCGACCCTTACAATACATAAGTATACGAGGTGCATGCAAAACCCGGCGATGCACAGGGTTAGTTTCCTAATTTTTTTTCCGCACGGGTTTGCGTGTAATGATTATTGGTCAATGATTCTGTAAAATGTTGATGCCTTAGGTTGATGGTTTATACTTTAGGAATTGGCTGTGTAATGTTTAGTTGCATAGTGTGAGAATAATTTGACATATAAGATATTTTTTTAGTTCAAACATCATAGTGCGACTATTTGAGTTTAAGGTTACAGTTTCATCCTTGTATAATATTGGCGTTAGTATTGCATCTGTTAAGTTGGGCACGCAAACCCGTGATTTGTGCATTGGTTGCATCTAATTGGTGATTGGGTATGAAGGTTTTAAAAGTACTGTTATCCCACTAGTTTAATCCATTGCACAACTATAATCTATACCAAGATGCTAGAAAATGAGAAGAAATCTTAGAGAGAGAAAGTAAGTAAGAGAAACAAAGATAGAAAGGTTAGATTAGAGAATTTAGAGGATTACAGTGAGGAAAATAGTAACCAACACCCTTCACCAAGTGTGGTGAAGGGATATTTATACCCTTTTGCCTTAAGTGAGGCGTATGGGCTTCTAAACGGGCCGGGCTTAGTTTAACTTGGGCTTTGAGCCCGAAACACGGACAATATTATATTACAATCCAAGATCGTTGAACCCGACTAGCCTATTACAATACAAGACCTATTTTGACTTTCTAAGACCGATAACATTCTTGTATCAACTTAATATAATTAAGGCTAACACGCTCCCCCAATGTTGAGCTCTCTTTTTCAAACTTCTCTGTATCACCGAAGACATTGAATACATACGTTAACCGATTATGATTTGCCTTGTTATGGTCTTCATGTATTGTAATGGCTTTGTTACACTAACCTCATTCATGCTTTGTGATCTCTTGATTTTGAGCCTTTTATCTTTTTGACAATAAGAGTTCCTTGAATCGTTATCTTGCATCAACTCCTTGACTTGAATCATCTTGATTTGACATTCCTTGATCACTTGTGCTCTTACCACATGCACATACATGTTACATTCTTGTTTGACAGATGTCCATTAATAAAGTCTAACAATCTCCCCTCTTGATGATTCTTTATTTGACGTTGAGACTGTCTTTGATGGTGGGAAGATTAGAAATAACTATCTTGATCTTAATGATTGAATGTGAAAGCTTTGAGTATGACATGTGGTTTATGAATCCCGACTTTGCCTGGAATGAGCAGCACACTGACGTCTAAACCGGAAACAAGACGTTTAGCAAATAAAAGATGAATCTGGCCTTTGTCATTCAACATGTGACTTCGGTGCATAACCTCCGGTTTCCGATCTATAGTAAAAATACTATACATGTGATCAGGTAAATCAAAGAATCCCTAGATAGGGTTTCCAGCTCAAAGCGAGGATCTTCTAACACAAAAGTTATTAGATTCACCCATGCATTTGCTAGTTCTCATTACCGGAACGTCTCAAAGCCAGACAACACGGTAAAGAGTGAACAATAGTTACTAATTTCTGATTAATAGTCAATTCATATTACTGGACCAACATTGATATCCAGTTAATCACAACTCGATTCATAAGAATCAACCAAGGCGTGTTTGATGTTGGCTCAAGCAGGATTTTCCATCTTCACTGTGAATACTTTTAAGTATCACGCGGATGTTCTCGGCAAGATCCAAGATAATGCGTAACTCTTTGTTACACTTGTGAACTTTATGGTGTTCAACAAGTGAGCTTTTGAACATTGTTGTCCTAACAATTTATAATGTAAGATCTCTTCTTGCTCAAGACTCGGATTTGTGCACTATTGGTTTTTAGTAATCGGAGGCTGGAGCAGACTGCCACCTAATCAATAATAACAATCGCGAGTGAGATGTCAATGAGAAAACTTGTGTTATCTCCGTGACAAATGAGACAAGTATTCTTTTGAGAGAAACCCAAATGGCGGGAAGGGATTGTGCATTGCATCACAGGGTCCATGACGACTTTCCTTCAATATCAACAATCATCTTTGTGATTTTGATGATTATGTGTATTGGACCCTGTTTCTGGCCTAAGGTGTAAAGGAGGCTTCTTTCTTTTCACCCTTTATCCATACATTACTTTTTAAATTCTTCAACCCCTTCAATGCTATCATGACCGTCCATACAACACCTTGTTGTGATTGTTCAGTGTTAGCTCAAACTTATCGGCATTTATTCCCTGTTACTCCATTCATCTCAGTCATACCTAAGACTGTTATATCTCACTATGGAGTGCTCCTTGGTTAGATCCCTGCCGTCTTGGTTGAATCGTATGACATATTCCTAACCTACCCCACCTTATGAACTTCAGAAGTCGTCGTGAAACATTAATAAGTTGTATAGGGTTATGAGATCGATACCATAAAACCGAGTTTCGACATGTTTATTTTCTAAATACTCCCCTAACACATGTGCTCCGAGATTCAAATTGTTTCGCACATGAAGGAAAGAGTTGCACTTAGAGTCTTAAAGATCACATTCGTCTATAACATATTTTAATCACATTTTCTCCCCTTATTTTAAATAATAAAACACTTAGTATTTGAAATACCAATTGATTAAAATTTGACATGAAAAATTCAATGGGGAGAAAAATTATACCACGATATTGCATGAATTCAGATTTCGATAGCTCCTCTTCAACAGTATATGTGGATGACCAAATATATTTATTAAAACTTACCATTGGAATGAAAATTAATATGACAGCCACAAAAAGTTGAGACGGAGTGAGATGCCTTAGTGAACAGTGTATATTAATAATTGACATATAAGTTCTCACATTTCATATTGCACAAGAAGTGTTTGGAATACATAAAATTGACATTTATGAGATGTATCCAACACATTAAAATGCGGTGTTATAAAAAAGACCCCCCTCAGAAATTGCATCACATAAAATGACATTCCTACTACAACAATTTCTTTGAAAATTAATCGAGAAAGGGAGTGTTGAACACGTAATTTTAACAAATACCACTTTTTTTAATGGAAAATACCACAAATTAATATTGTAGACAATTTGACATTAAATTCTTTTTTGAAAAATATTGTATTCATCGATTTTAAAAACATATACAATACTTTCTTCATTTTAGAGTAAAGCGCACTGAAGCGTCCACTTCCTTATTACTTTGGGACCGAGTTTACGTACAGAAATGTACATAAGTCATTGAGAAAAATTTAGAAATGACATGTTTTGAAAGCGTTTGAAACTCTCGCTCGAACTTCATTTACACGCCCGGGCCGATGTTTAATCAACATATCTAGTACGTTAAATGTTATCGATTCCAAGAGACATGTCGAGAAGATTCTTTTTGGTATTTTTTGAAATTTTTCTGATTTTATATTTTGTTTTTCTAGGTTTTATATTTTTTCTATTTTCTTTTTGTTGGTTTTATATTTTTTTATTTTCTTTTTGTATTTTCTTATTCAAAAAAATTTTATAAATCAAAAATAAAGAGAGAATAAAAATATTTTACAATAGATGTTTGCTGATCAAGCAGAGTTCAATTGCCAGAACCGTCCATTCATACTGGAGTCAAACATCTCATACCGAGTTGTCTGACAAGATACTTAAACCTATCTTCCGATAAAGCTTTAGTAAACAAGTCAGCTAACTGGTATTCAGTTCTGACAAAGAATAATTCAACAATACCCTTTTCAACATGTTCCTTTATGAAGTGATATCTGACATCGATGTGCTTGGTACGAGAATGTGGACTGGATTGCACGATATGGCTATGGCTGCCTTTTGAGTCGACAATACAAAGGAAATTTATCAAAGTGGAAGCCATCATTATCTGTGAGCTGAGTTCTCATCCATAGAACTTGTGCGCAGCACGCAGATAAAGACACATACTCAGCATCTATTGTTGATTTTGAGGTGCAGTCCTGCTTTTTGGATGACCATCTGACTAACTTATCACAACCTAGAAATTGTATGCCACCAGATGGCCTTTTTTTTTTCTTATGTGAATCAAGATAGCCCGCGCGATTCGAATCTAAAAAAGCATTAGTATCGAAAATACGGTGTCCTTCGGATACCAGAGACCCATGTATAGGAGTCTTTAAGGTACCGAAAGATTCGCTTAACCACAGTGAGATGTTTCTTAGTCGGTTTCGCTTGATAACGAGCATAATAACATGTTGCATGTACAATAACATGGTTTCTACTTGTTGTTTAGGTCACATTGAGTGCACTGACCAACTACGATATTTGTTTTGGTCCGACCGGCGTACCACTCAAGTCAGTCATCAAAGGGTGTTTTTGTTGTCAATGGTGTACCAATGCTATCACATGAGGGTCATACCAGCTTTTTAAGTATCTCTTGAGCATACTTGCTTGGAGTATAAAACGATACCAGAGGAGAATATGGTGGATCTGAATTCCTAAAAAGAATTTCAGCTCCCCATCAAAGACATAATCAAACTTGCAGTTCAGATTAGTTATCCAAATCGTTTTGAAAGTTTTGGGTTCGAATAACCAACAATTTTGTCATCAACGTAAATTTGGCACAAGCAGTATGTCATTCCCTATGTTTATTATGAACAAAGTTTGGATCAATAGAACCATTTGAGAATCCTTCGATACCAGGAACGTTGGAGAGTTTCATCATACCGACGCCAAGGTAGCCTAATGAGACCAGAATAAGAGCAGTTTGCTATGATACGTTGACACTTTGTCTAGATTATAATGGTTCCCCAACAAATCCATTTGGATTTGTTTACTTACACTACTTCCTTTATGAGAGGTCCGTAAAGAAATGTTGTTAATATAACATCCAATTTGGTACACTGTGAATGATTTTTGAGCACATACGCAATGAACAATCATACAGCTTCGCAACAATAGCAACTGGTGCAAATTAACTCAATCGAAATCAATTCCCTTCCCTTATTGAGCACTATCCCTTAGCCACAAGAAAACCGGAGGATGTAATGCGAATGGACATATTTTCCTCATCACGTTGTTTTTTCAAGCCACTTAAGTTAAAGACATTTTTGCAAAGTGGATCTGTCGACCAAATTCCCATACATCTAGTCGACCAAACTGAAGAGAGTATTCTACCTTCAATTGATTCAAATCCATGCAAGCATCAGCTATGGCTTCTTTGGATGTTCTTATGTTTGGTTCGACCACGGTGAGTGCGAATGAACGATACAACATACTCGCCATCTGTTCTAGCTGACTTCTTGTTCTAACTGTAATTGAGAAGGAATGCCAAGACTTGTTTCTTAATAGTATGATCTTTTGTCCAACGATATGTGCTGGAGGAGATGTTTTGATAGACGTATGTCAAATTTTGACGAATCAAACATGACGAGACATGTCTCCCCTTGATCTTGAACTGGTGGTACTGAATAGTATGATAAATTCGATCGTTCTGTCAAATTTGCAAATTCTTTAATGTGATTAGCAGTGATTGAATTAATGTGTCTCAGGTAGCATTGATAGTATATGTAACAAGAGTTTAGGATATTTTGATGGTTAAGGCATAATGTTCGATGTGATGAGTGATCTGCAACAGGTTGGTGGTTTGGTGATGAGTAAAGTTGTGGATTTTGTTGATTTTTTGGTTGTTGACGTTTATCATGAATATCAGCACATGTACAGCGAAGACTTTGACACAACAGGAGAAATTTCCATTGATAATTCACTAAACATCGACTATAAAGCAATCCAGCTCATTTGAACGTATTTACTGTCTCAGCAAAACTAAGGCACATTTCTTGACTTTGTGGACCGGGACTTAAACTGTCTTGTTCAAGTACCGTTGTTGGACATTGTGGACCGGGGTCAGAACTGACTTTTCCTGAATCTGAGCTTTTAATTCAGCATTATTAGCAAGCAAGATGTTGCTGACTGTAGTCCTTAGATCTCATGAATAATTAAAAAGAATCTTATTACATATTTGGTAATGCTGTTTTCATAGTCTATTTTCCTTACGTAATGTAGCCCACACCTATGTTCTAATTCGATGATCATTGTTTCAAGTACCTCATTTCCTTTTACCAATCTTGGCTTTATTACTTGTTTTATTCAAAATTTGACATGTTGCCGCTGATTTAAAGATTGATCTTGGAATATTTAAGTTCGAGATCAATGCAATGTGCTTCCATCATGAAAATCTTTTTGAATTGGCAATTTGTCCTCTTTGATAGCCGAAATATGTTCAGACTCGAGTGATGTTTTGAGTATTCCTTTGCTGGTTATCAGTGAAGAATCAAGCATAGGACCTTTTAACTTGACAGGTATTCAGTATACTGGTCAACCCACCTTCAACCATGATTTCAGGATGTCTCAGTAAGCTTTGACCTATAGCAAAAATATTGCATTCAGCATCAATTGTACCTCAGCCATTGGCTCTACGTCATAAAAAATGGGTCTCATATCAGCATCATCAGCCATCAAGTACATTCCCTGACCTGCTGCTATCATCTTGCACTGTTGAGTCTGTCCTAATGCTTTATGTGTCAACCAAATCAGCATCCAATGCTTTACCCGTATCAATCTTACTCTCTTGCGTCTGCATCTGTCTTTTATTCACCCTTCTATCATACTGTCTTTGATGACGTGTTCTTTCAGCAACAGACTTCTTAACATTACCCATGTGTTGGAGTAGTGTATCCAAAAGTGTTGTAACCCTACGATTCCCAGTATATTCAACAGAAGTACGTGTCAGTCATTTGACTGTCAATGAAATCCAATGTAAACTTTGAAAAAGTGAACTCTGGAATAGGCTGATTAACCAACCCTAAAGGCTGCCATAGATTCCATCTTCTTGAAATTCATCCATTGTTAAGATTTGCTTTGTAGTTTGATCATACGTTAAGGAGCATTGTACATGGTGAAAGTATCAAACATCTTAGACCAAAGAGTATGACAAGAAATGGCCCGATTGAGAATCCATGTTCGATGCGAGTTGGCCTTTTAAGTCCATCTTTTGAAAGAACTTGAAGGTGTGAAAGAAGAGATCAGAAAATATGCCATAGCATCTTCTTTTTGCTTTTTACATCTATGTAATTGGATTGCAAGCACATCTTTTGTTTCAAATTCAAGCTGCATTCCTTTTAACTAATTTGTTTGATGCGTCACTGAATATACTGTCTACCAATTTCTTAGAACAAGTGTTTTTGTATGAACAACAAAATCAACTTTCCATGAATCAACATTCATGCTGAATTGGCTGTGAGAATGAATCTAGATTTTGTGTTTGTATCAAACTTTTTTTTTGTTTTCAACAATTGTGGAGTTCGTTGTGATGAAGAAATTAACTCAAGCATGTATTATCCAGAGGGAATCCATGTTAAAATCATAGCATCGTAAAATGCTTGAGCATCTAACTTGTATATTTCTGCATCATGCTCTTATCCGAATTCGGATGGAAAGTAATTTCAAAACTTTGTTTCTGAATCAGTCCAAGTAGTTGTGCAATCCAGTCCTAGCAAGTATATCTTTGAGTAAGATGTTTGTTCTAGTAAATCCAAGTCCTTGAGAAGACGTTCTCTTAAGATAGGCATCGTGCCATAAACTTGTAAAGTTTCTGGACAGAAACTTAAATAAGACTTCTATTTCTTTAGACTGTGCATGCATCTACTATTTGAAAGTTGTTTCTTCTCTTGAAATGTTAGACTTTGCACACGAAGAAACTGTGACATTCTGAAGACCCATGCAGTTATGAGTTAGCAAATATGATAGTAATTTGAGAATTTGAGAAATATGAATGATGTTGTTGTAAATGGAAATCGGATCTTAAGTGTTATGGAAGTGTTTGATTCGTTGTTTTAAATGAATAAACGTTCACGGGAATTTTACAAATCTTTTGATTAAAACCGAGAAAAGAATCGTATCTTTCGCGGATTTTACAAAATCAGAGGAAACCGAAAAGGAAAAATTAAATTTGACGTTTCAAGTATGAGTAAAGTTGATTAGTTGTCTGATTGAGGTAGTGTTTGTTGTGTTATAATTGTCCTTTTAGTCCGAATTAAAGTCCAAATCCCTTGAAATTTTAGTCCAAGAAGTTTTGTTTGTCTTGCTGTTAAGTTTTGATTACACGGTGAATAATAATTCCCACATTCGTCCAATACCATCCTTATGCGCGTACGACCAAGCCTTGATCAAAACGCAATGAAACTTCTAGGCAAAACGCAACTTAGTCTTGATCAAAACGCAATGAAACCTCTAGGCAAAACGCAATGGCTTCTATGATCAAAACGCAATGACTAAAAAAATTGGGCAGAGTAACGTCTAGTCAAAACGCAATGATGGTCTTCAAAACGCAACCTGTGGAGACAAAACACAACAAAAAAAATATCAAATCGCAGTGATTTGAGAATCAAAACGCAACGACTTGAGATCAAAACGCAACTACTTAAGAACAAAACGCAGCGGCTTGAATCAAAACGCAATGACTTTTGATCAAAACGCAGCGAATATTATCAAAACGCAATGATACTAGTCAAAACGCAACGAAGCTAATCAAAACGCAATGACTCTGATCAAAACGCAATGAAGCTACTCAAAACGCAATGACTCTGATCAAAACGCAACGAAGCTAATCAAAACGCAATGACTCTGATCAAAACGTAACGACGAACACCCCTTCAGATAGGCAAAACGCAGCCAAGAAAAAATCTTCCAAACTTTTCTTAGTAAGCTACGAAATTATTGTTAAAACCCACTTATAATGATGCAAGAAGTGATCTAAGCCCAAAAGTTACAAGTCCATTTAAACACATTTAACCACAAACAAAAATCAAAGTTGATTTTTTTCTTGCTTATTCTTTTTTTTTCGAACCAAAGAAAAACCAACAAGAACCTCCGAATTTTTTCATAAAAAACCCTAAACACCCCTATGCTCTTGAGAATCACATTTATCCCACTAGTTTAAATCCATTACACAACTATAGATCTAATACCAAGATGCTAGAAAAATGAGAAAATCTTTAGAGAAAGAAAAGTAGGAAGAAAAACAATATGGAAATGTTAGATTAGAGAATTTAGAGGATTACAAGTGAGGAAAATGTAACCAACACCTTTCACCAAGTGTGGTGAAGGGATATTTATACCCTTTTTCCTTAAGTGAGGCATATGGGCTTCTAAACGGGCCGGGCTTGGTTTAACTGGGCGTTTGACCCGAACACGGACAATATAGATTACTATCCGAAGCCCGTTGAACCCGACTAGCTATTACAATACAAGACCAATTTTGACTTATTCTAAGACCTATAACATTCTTATTTGACTTAATAAAATCAAGCTAACAAGTAAACGTAATGTATTTTTGATGGACTATTGTAAGTTCAATTCACAGAAAGTGTGTCTAATTGTTGATTGCCGAATAGTTGTGTGTCTATTGAAACATATTACTGCAGTATTAAACAATATTCCCTATTCTATCCCAAATAGAAGCAAATGATTATACAACAAAATCAAAAAAAGACTTTAAAGCATAAAACAAGATATGTATTAATACCATATTACATGTTGGCATTAAACATGGATTATATAATAATACTTAATGACAAAAACAAAAGATTACCTGCTGTATTAAACAATAATACCTGCTAGCTCAGCATCAGTACCCAAATTAAACATATTACCTGCTCTATTAAACAATATTACCTATTCTACCCGTTACAATTGAAATCGAAGACAACACATCCGTTATTAAAAATTTACACCTTCTCAAAAAGGCTCATAACATCATTTTTGACATCCTTCTTGGGCTACGTTCGGTTGTATGAGGGAAGGTGAATCTTTGAATAAATCTTCTATTCGAGAAGAGGGCTTGGCCTTATTATTGTCAACACGAAGTAACATCTATTGTACCTGCTACTTTACCGGCAACTGCAAATATAAATACAGGAAAAGCCTGTCAACATAGTGTCTTTAAGTCTAATAACCATCTGGAAGTCAAGATTTTGATAACGGTGTTGGGTGTCCTAAAGACCAATGAAAAGAAACAATACCCCCGTAACCTTTCTAATAACATAATAATATTTTTTTCATTCATCAAGCCTAAATCCTGAAGGTTGGAAGTTTACTTGAGTTATGTGTTATCTCTGACGACAAATGGGGAAAATTATAGCCTCCTTTGCTCAACGTCAGCAGAAGAAAACTGCTGCAAGCCGATGTAATCACCTTTATAATAAGAAATATCATCAAACTTACTTAATCTAAAAGAGATAACAAACATATTATGAACCTAGATATATTCATGTACTTTCCTAGCCGGTCGAAGTTACCCAAAGTCTATCTTTACTGCATACAATCTCTGAAATCGATGTATTCAAAAACAAATTATTAGTGACTTTATTGTAACAATATCTTTCGTAATCATGATTTTCTGCTTAAGGTATTAATCAATTAGCAGTTGTTAGCCTTGCTGAAATGGAGGAGAGAGTTTGCATGGCATAGATCAATTTTGGAGGCTACTATTTGCATAACCAATCTGGTCCAACATAAGCACAACATTCCCCTAGGACTTCTCTTTATGACTCAAAATATGATGAAAGGACGATATAACTCATGTCGTATCTTAAAATGGCAACTGTTTCTTGTCTAGATGTCCCATGATTATTTCAATAGCCTAAGGAAATTTTCAAAATAAAACGATAGCATCTTAGTTTTAGCACCTGCTGTCCAAATCCAAAAACTACATATTCATAAGTTATAATCTTGAAAACAACAACAATCCTCATTAGCTGATGTGTAAATGTGTGCATTGTGAGTATACACACACCATACCATAGTCTTTTTAGGCCATTTAAAATTGCATAAGTTCTTAGACATAAGCCAATTCAAACACCCAAAACATATAGCCATAAATAAGCCCAAAAGCTGTTACATAAGCACATTTTTTGGGTTGTTGTATGGTAAAGAAAAAATAATAGTCATACCTGAATTCATTTCCACGTCCAATGTCAATACGGTTACACATATTACATAAATCTAAGAGTAAGTACAAACTTTAAGAGGCTATAAATAAAGTTTACTAAAGCATTACCTGCATTACTGCCCTTATATATATATATACATAGTTATAGCTGCATCATATCGTTTCTTCTCAAAGAACTATTCATAGCGAAGCTCATATAAGTAGAATACGCTGAACAACTAAAATTCAAAGGCTTAATGCCAAGTTTACAGCTTACCTTGTCAACAGAATTTTGTGTACCTTCACTAATTGCCTTGTATACTTTGACACTTTCAGAAGCAACCTGATCCAAAATCTAAGATATAATCCTATGTATATGGCACCAAAATTAGATGCAACTAACCATTTTAAAAAGTTAGTGAATCACAAAGTTATGCTCTGACGCTCCCTTGTGGCTGCAGTATAACCACATAGTTTTTGTTAAAGAGAGATAGTGATTTTTAAAACATACCCAAAAATATTCAAATGTAAAAAAGAAATAGAAACGAAACCCCACAACCTAAGACACTATATAGAAACTGTTGCAAAGCTGATAATTGTCCAAACAGCTTGGGAGTATCTAGCTCCCCTGTTCTCTGCACATAGATAATAGGATCTGATGCTTTCCTGATTCATAACTCGAAAAAGTACGGAAGTGTCATTTCAGAAGTAGTCCTACTATACGTTGTGTTTCGAAATCGTAATATTTTACCTCAATTTCAGCCGGAGAAAGCCCAAGCTGCATTATATTAGTTTTGATGAGCAAAGCTTGAAATTAAACATAACACATAGCTGCACCCCTCTGTTATACGCAAGTATGATTAGTTGTTTTCTTTTAATTTGTAAAATATCACACAATTATATAAAAATTGTCTAAAACATCGTTAAAATTTAATAATTCATGTTCATAAAAGGAAATAAAATAATAGTTTAAACCCATGAGCACTGGTTTGTGCTATTTTCTTTTAATTTGTTCAAGTCAAGTATAAGGAGTCTATTCAACAGACTCTCACACCATGGATTTTGTTTTCGATAACAATCTCGAATACTAATTTCGCACTCTCAAAGTTACTCACTATTCTTATTTTTTACACAAACGACTTAGATGATTGACGCATATGGTTCTAAAGTCCAAAATACATTTTGCACTTTCGACCCTCTTGACCAACCAATGAACATAACCCCGGTTAAAATTGACGACGACTAAAAAATGAAAATTGCGATAACTAAGGAACCAAATCTAACAAAAGTTATGCACGTACCTTGAGAAAAATGTGTATAAACTAACCCCCACTGTGAGAAAAAACACCTGCAAAATACAAGGCCCAGAATTATAGTGCCTTTGTTTCTTTTAACGAAGCAAGTAATTATTTTTAAAAATGATACAATTATAAATCTATTTTACCATCTAAATCATCATTGTATACTTCCAAAATCATGCATTCATATCCAAGGTATATCGATTTCATCAGCGTCATATCATGAAAATGAACCTTTAGAATAATCTATGATAAAAAGAAAGTAAAAAGAACATTAACTAAAAAGGCTTATGAACAAAGTTAACAAAACCCTCAAATTCTCACATAAACCCTAATTTCAAAATCAAAAAGAAATTAAAAAAAAACATGAATAGCCACGCAAAGTTTATAGGAAGAAGTCTTACCTCAAAACCTCACAACTGAAATCGGTATTGTGTGATGTTAAATATAAGTGCAGGGAAGGGGGGGGGGAATGGAAAATCTGAAATTGATCTTCATCGAACCCATTTATTATTTGCATTCTTTAAGGGTTGTAACTGCAGGAGATGGAAGGGTTGATGGTTGGCATTTTTTTAGATGAGAGTTGTGTAAACAATCGAAGGAGATGAGGAGTCGAAGGAGATGAGGGTTTCTAGTTGGTTAAGCATTTAATGGACACAACCCTATTATATCATTGAAAGGACCTTTAGAATAATCTATGATAAAAATAAAGTAAAAAGAACATTAACTAAAAAGGCTTATGAACAAAATTAACAAAAACCTCAATTCTCACATAAACCTTAATTTCAAAATCAAAAAGAAATTAAAAAAACATGAATAGCTACGCAAAGTTTATAGGAAGAAGTCTCACCTCAAAACCCACAACACAACAAAATCGGTCATGTGTGTGTTTAATTAAAAGTGCAGGAAGTTGCCAAATCTAAATTAATCATCATCTTAACCCATATTATTGCATTCTTTATGGGGATGTAACTGCATGAGAAGTGGAAGGTAGTATGTGGGCAATTTTTTTAGATGATAGTTGTGGTAAACATCAAAGGAGAAGAGGATTACAAAGGATATGATGGATTCCCGTTGCTTAAAGCATTTAAAGACACAACCTCATTAAATTAAGGGGCAGTATCTTTTAATATAATAGATAAAGACAAACAAGCATTAGCCACTTAATTCAAAACAAAACCAGTAAATCAAAAGACACATCACTTTTTTTGTAGTGGAAAGCAATTCATGAGCACAACACACAGTTTTTCCTTATTGCATATCATTCCCTTCATTTTCTTTATTTTCTTGTTACTTCTCTCTCCAATATCTAAAAACACATATCTGAAGGCGCAACCAGAGCACCATGTTCTCCACACATGAATTTGGAACCAACCTCCCTATCATCGACCAAAAAGTTGCAACTTTTTATACGTTTTTACTGGAATGGTCGTAGATAGTAAGTTCGAGTCACGCCTCATGGAAATCTTCTGTTATCCAAAATTCAAAGAGGGACGTTCAATCTTTTCTAAATGAATATATGAGACCAGAGTCTCGACACCATATTCCCTCATCACCCACATTTTGAAGATTTGGGTGAACAAATATGTTGGGAAGATGAAGATAAAACTCACTGTTTATACTTGCTCACTATATTGAATAGAAACTATTGGCTAATTATATGCCTTTGACCAGGAAACTACTTTTGCATACAAATAGGAACCCACTAACCTAGCAACAGGACAGTACACATGACCTAGCTTAACCCAACGTGCCAAATATGCATACATAATATTCCGGTAACAATTTTTACCAATTCAAACTAGCTTATTAACTACTAAAACCTAAAGAAATGTTACACTAAATCTATCCGGACATGCATACGTGACATAAACCCTTCACATAAACGATTAAGCCAACATTCACCCCCTTAATCGTTTATTCACGCAACTCATCCATAGCAGAAGTGCATTGACGGAATCCTGTTGGATTGAAGCCATGCAAGAAGAACCCAATGAGTTTGAACATATTGAAGTTTAGGAGCTCGTACCTCGCCCAAATTGTGTAATGGTTATTACCTTGAAGTGGATCTACAAGGTGAAATTAGACGAGCTGGGAGGTGTATTAAAAAATAAGGTTTGTTTGGTAGCAAGAGGTTATCATTAGGAAGAAGGCATAGACTTTGAGGAATCTTTTTCTCTAGTTTCTCGACTTGAGGCCATCCGTATCTTTATTGCATTCGCTACTCATATAAACATGGTCGTCTATTAAATGGATGTGAAGACCGTGTTCTTGAATGGAATTCTGCATGAGGAGGTCTATGTCAGCCAACCGGACGGGTTTGTAGATCCAGAGAATCCCAATCATGTGTATAAGCTAAAGAAGGCTCTTTATGGGTTGAAACAAGCCCCACGTGCTTGGTACGATTTGCTCTCATCATTTCTACTCTCCCATAAGTTCACCAAAGGCACCGTCAATCCAACATTGTTCATCAGACGTGAAGGCAAGGACATATTGTTGGTACAAATTTATGTTGATGATATTATCTTTGCTTCCACTAAACCTGATCTTTGTGAAACGTTTTCAAAAATAATGTGTTCAAAATTCCATATGTCAATGATGGGCAAACTATCATTTTTCTTAGGACTACAGATTTCTCAGAGTTTTAGAGGCATCTTTTTAAATCAATCCAAATATGCTCTAGAATCGATTAAAAAGTATGGTATGGAAACCTATGAAC
This sequence comes from Tanacetum coccineum, assembly GCA_026074375.1. Classification (NCBI taxonomy): domain Eukaryota; kingdom Viridiplantae; phylum Streptophyta; class Magnoliopsida; order Asterales; family Asteraceae; genus Tanacetum; species Tanacetum coccineum. Next base: position 29,489 of record BQNB010008005.1, on the reverse strand, counting down.
CAGCGGATACTTCAATGGTGGAGAAATCTAAACTGGATGAAGATCCATGATGAGGTGTCCTTTTATACACTTTTTTGGGGTCATTTAACCCCCTAAATCGTGCATTTATGCCCAAAATAGGTACTTAATTGGTCCTTTTCAGGTATTTTGCATTTGGAAGGCATTTGGAAGAAATACACGTGACTTGGGCTCATTTGGAGAAGAAACGGACAAGACTACGAACCTACACCAACATCTCTTAAGAATTTCTACTCAGAAGCTGGAGACGGCGTCACAGATTACACGTGACGCCGTCACAACCCATCTCAAGACGGCGTCACAAGATCTCCAGACGGCGTCAGATTGTATGACCCAACCCATTATCTAGAATATTCTATTCATGACGGCGTCACGATTAACACGCGACGCCGTCACAGCGATTTTCCTATATATACAAATCCGTTTTTAGGGTTTTAAGTGTGTAACTTTAGAGTAAAAGAAAGGGGCGAACCCTAGTTCATTTAGCAGCTGTTAGGGACGATTTTAGGGCCTCAAAACCCTATTGTACTTCCTTCAATTCATGTTTTAATCAAGTAAGACTATCTTAATCATTCAATATGTCTTGTTGTGTGATTCTTATCTGTTCTTACTTTATCTTTAACATGCTTGGCTAAACCTTCTATTGTGTTTATTTATGATTGTATGAAACCTAGGATGTAGATCTTAGTGGTGTTGCTTCTTGTGATGAATATGCATGTTAGGTCTTAGAAAACCAGCTTTTGTCTGTATCGCTGTTGATATGTCTAGGAAACATGATTATGTAGAAAGGATATCATCGGGTAACAGTCTTTATACTACATTGCCCCTTATATGGTTGATCCACTCTTAATATATTTCAAATGCATTTAATATACTCTTAGGGGCCTTGTAATAGTCTTCATACTACCTTACTTGTGCGTTGCCTTAACGGAATATTAAATAGATGGCGGGTTCGTGTAATTCGTTCATGACTTAGGAAATAATTACATAGATCATCACAAGTGTGACAAAGCAACAACACTAGGAGAAGCAATCTAGGGAGTAATACATGATTAAATAAACACAATCTTTTATTATATTGTTATCACCAGTAGCGTAGTTTATATTTAGTTTAATAGCTAAAACCAACCAACCTCTCAAATATATGATTTTACCTGCTTTCATAAAATATAAAAACACAAAAAGAATCTTCCCTCAACCTTTAGAATTCTGTTAGACCGTGATCAAGCCTTCCCAACCTATTCCTTGAGTGAACGATAACAACCCCCCGAGTCTTGCCTATACTACTACTACAACGATTAGGTGCTCTGCCTAGAGAGTTGTAAAACTTCTTGTTGAAGTCTAACGATGACCGCATCAAGTTTTTGGCGCCGCCGCTTGGGGAATAGTTAGGTTTTGATCATAGTTTAACTTAGTTCTACTCGCTTGAATCCTTTCAAGTGAGACCTTAATTCCTCTCATTAGCTTTCTTGTAGTCTATTTTTTTCTTTGTGCCCTTTGTTCGTAACATTTGTAAATTTGTAAATTATAATGAATATGTATGGTTATTCTAGCATGGGTAGGTTTGATGTATTCTTTCATAATCAACTCTTGTGTTCCAACAACATAAAGATGAATTTCTATACGATTCGTGGGCTCATTTCAAAGACATAATCCAAAAAGTCCCGAATCATGGCCTTAGTATATGGACCCTAATTGAAATATTTCTTAAACATCTCGACTCATTATCCCGTCATATCATTAATTTGATAGCAGAAGGGGATCTTAGGAAGTTTAATGATATAGGAGCATGGTATGCCATACAGGATTGTGCCCAATATGATAAAAAAAATGTAGCAACCCAACAAGCGTTATTTCTGATGAAACAATAGCAAATCCAAATGCTCAAATAGTTGGGGATGATATGGTTAGGGTACAAGTACCTAGGTGCATGGATGTTATATTAATGATGAGCTAGTAGATTAGCCTAAGTACGATGGATAATGAGGTAGGAGTTACAAGCCCTGAGAGTACCACATAAACCCTACCGTCATTTGAGGAATACACACCGCCCGTGACTTACCCGAAAGAAGTAGAAAATACTTTAGGAACTATGATAGAGGTAGAACCTTTGAACGAAACAAAACTAGAGAAAGTAGGCTTGAATTGTAATCACAACACTCCTTTTAGTTCTAGGGAAGTTCCTAGTTTTGATGGACCAGAGCCTCAACCTCTACTCAATAGTCCATCCTTAGATGTAATTCTAGGAGACGTAATAGGCCCCGAACCACCCATCAAACCACATAGTCCAGATAGTTCTAGGATGAAGGTAGTAGATTATTTAACAACTCAAACACCGCATTCACCTCACGTGGAAAATTCTCATCCTAAGGGTATGTATAGTTATTATAACCTAGGTATAGATGACCCTAAGATAACCTTGAACACATTAGTATGCTTGTAATATCAAGAAAATAGAAACTATGAAATTGTTTATGGCTTAATTTTAAGCCGTGTGTGGTGATGGAGAGAAAGAGAGGGTTTTGTTGAATTTTGCAAGTGTAGAATGAGGGTGGATTAGCTAGTGATGCATTACCTTATATAGCATATGTTGGATCCCACTCTAGATAGATCTTTACTGCCTGTTAAGGATGGTGATTAACCTATGTAATCACAAGCTAATCACAAGAGAGACTCTTGCTTAGAAAAGCTAATGTCTATGCGGAATATAGACACAACTAATAAGAAGAACAGGACTAATAAAAACTAAAAGATCCTTCTATGGATTTCTATTAATTAACAAGGAGAATTATGTTTTCTGAATGTGTACATTTCCCTAAGCCGTGGGTTCTTTTTATAGTAGTGAAACCCTAATTGGCATCTCCTAAAATCACGTGAGAATAATATGCATGACTCTCCCTAATTTATCTCCTGCATATCCTCATCTCTAACTAACTAAAATCTTATCCTGGAATACCTATTTGACTCTACCAGGACTAAGTACACTACCAGTAGGAAACATAGCCTACCAGTACTAACTATGATAATAACCTTACCAGCAGGAACTACATACCTGCCAGTAGGAACTACTACTCTACCAGTAGGAACTACATACCTACTAGTAGAATTTAAGTATTACAATTATTCCTAACGGTTAATCGTAACTTTTGTAACAAATTTGTTAGCCATATATTTGATGTGAGAATTATGTTACTAAATTTGTTAAGATATCTCAAATGTAAGAATGAAGTTATACTTATGTTATTTCAAGCTGTGCGATTTTAAGATTTGAATTCTAAATGTTCTATCTATACTACTTTATAAAGCATTTAGGACATCTAAAATTAGAAATCTTCAAATCTTTAAGGGATCAAAACGCTTCTTGTTATGGAATAATTTCAAAACTTGATCAATACTTGTAACCTCAATAGTTGTAACCGTCGTATTAATGATAAAATAAGTGATTTAATAGGAAATAAATGAGTAACCACCATATCAATACTTGTAACATATAAAAGTTGAAAAAAGGTATTAATATACATTTTTAAGCCATTAGTCAATGTTCACCATACCTCACATTTTTAAATTCACACCAGATTTAATGTATACGTTTTTTAGCTAGCATGTGTTAATAATAGCCATTTAAAAGAGTTTGTAACTCCTGGTCAAAAAGAGTTATTAGCACTAATCAACCAATTAATCTCATAACCTCTTCCATGAATGCATAGTGGTTACATAACCATAATCATGGTCATTAAGTTAATGTTGAAACGGCTCATTTAATAGGTAAAGATAGTTACAAACATTTAATGTTGAATCACTCATTTAATAGTATGTATCTCTACTACTTTATATAGTAAAATTGATTTATGAATTATATATATAACATGATTGACATTGATAATACATCTTCAAAATTTTAATCTAGAAAATTATAACTTCAACGGGTTCTAACAATATGGCTTACATCATTCGACAAGTCAAATCTTCATCAATCGTTAATGTAAAAAAACATTTTTTATAAACAATTAGGTTTTTGATTATTTTATTCGATTATTATATTGTTAACGAGTTATCTTTTTTACTTTGTTATTTAGATGAACACAGATAGTATTGACAAAAATGATCCAAAGGATGTTCAACTTGAAGATGAAGACATCATGTACGATATTGCTTCAAGTGTTGAGGTAAATTTAGTATATCTTTTGATATTTACTTCGTTAGTGTCGTTATACTTACTAGCAAGTACCTAAACTATCCTATTAAAAAAATGTTACCTTTTAATAAGATCGCTCAAACTTTACATTTATTTGTGTATCTTTTATGTTAAGACAATAATTGCAACTTGGGATTTTGTGAAGATGAATTATGACTTAACACTTAAACAAGTTATGGCTCGCAGTTGTAAAAAGGCAATTCACGTTTGAATGGAATAAATAACCAATATAATAAATAGAACTCTTTTATTTATTTTACTCTATCTTTTGATTATGATTGGAAGTATGAAGAATTGGAGAAAGAGGTACATGGAACCATTAGTATAAACTAAAATTATTATTATTAAAGCAATGTTAACGTCTTTTGTTTTTATTACAAATTCAAAAAGTTTATGAATTTAAGAGGTTTCTCGATAGGTAGAAAAATATCTAAAAAAATACGAAAAGTTATAAATTATCTTCGTAATATTTATTTAACACTTGTTTGACGTAAACTATTGTTTGGTGCCCGTTTACGTTAACTGATTATTTTTTTTAGCTTACGCGATTTAACGTAACGATTTCCATTAAAAACAAACGCGTACAATACTAAAAATAAATGGTGACTTTATTAACGTCGTACATTGTCCTAAAATACGGGGTGTTATACTATTCTATGTTATTTGGATATGAAATAGTTGCATCGGTATGAGTTATAGTTATTTTAATTAAAATTTGTCATTATTTCGTAAAGTTATTGTTAGAAAAAACATATAAATGAACAACGTTTGCTCGTCAAAACATTTAGTTACCGGGTACCCGCCGCCGCATAGCGCGGGTATCGGGCTAGTCAAACTTGAAATTACAAAACCTACTTTATATTTTTTACATATTCGTATATATTGTATTTCATAAAATTCTGCAAAAATTAGTAGTATATTATTAATATTGGTCTTATTTTATTTTGTTACAACAACAACAACAACAACAACATTACCCAATCCCGCCATGGCAGGGTATGGGGGAGGTGAAATGTAGACAGATCATACCCCTACCCTTGGGAAACCCGCGGTTAGGGAGACTGCTTCCAGGTAGACCTCCGGCTAAGAGAAGGAAGAAGAAAGGGCCGGGCACACACGCCCCACACACACACACACACACACACACACACTCGCACTCTCACACACACATACGCACATACACACCACACGCACAACACACACACGCACAAAAACACCCACACACACCACATATATATAAATATTTGTGCAAGCTAGATAAATGGAACAAGGCATGCGAAGGCAAGAAAACAAGATAAATAACGGGCAACAAAACACATTGAAAATAAACACATAGAAAGAACGGCGAAGGCAAACAAGCATACAACGCAATGCACCAAAAACCAAACAATAAAAGGCCACGGGAGAAACATAAGCAAGAGCGACCATAAACAGGAAGGCATACATAAGTAACAGACCACAAAGAGAAAGCTAAGGGAAGCTAAAACCAAGGGCAAAGCAAAAGGAGGGAAAGAGGGCTCCTACCCGCCCTAAGGGCGACTAGCCTAAGAAAGAAACTAAAGGGAGCAAAACCTAAGGGCAACGCAAAAAAGGGAAAAAAGGGCTCCTATACACTACAAGGCACACAGGCTATGAAACGCAAAAACCCAAAAGGCGCAAGGCAAAGCTACTACTAAGCTCCTACAACCTATAAAGCAAGACCTAATCAATGTCCTAAAACTCCTACCTACTAGTCCTAATTCTATCTCTCCAAGCGTTCCTATCAGAGGTCATGTCCTCAGACAAGCGAAGCTCTTTCATGTCCTGTTTAAGTCTATCTTCCCATCTAAGTTTAGGTCTGCCCCTTCTCCTCGAGCCGTCGACTAATAAGGCTTCAACTCTCCTAACTGGTGCAGTTTGTGGTCTCCTCTTGAGGTGTCCAAACCATCTCAACCTTCCTTCCCTCATCTTGTCGATTATAGAATCGACCTCAAGTTCTGCTCTGAAAACTCCATTCGGTATCATGTCAACCGTGGATTTGCCACAAGTCCACCTCAACATTCTCAATTCCGCCACTTCCACCCTGTTTTCTTGAGCCTTCGTGATCGGCCAACACTCTGAGCCATATAGCATAGCTGGTCTAATCGCGACCCTATAAAATTTTCCCTTAAGCTTTAAGGGAATTCTCCTATCACATAGGACTCCTGAGGCTGCCCTCCATTTCACCCAACCTGCTCTAATGCGATGAGCAACATCATCGTCTACTCTTCCTGATCTATGAAACACCGAACCCAGATATCTGAAAGACTCCTTTGGTTGAAGGATCCGGTCTCCGATACGAGTCTCCACCTCTTGGTGGACAACCTCGTACCTACCGAAATCACATCTAAGGTATTCTGTCTTGTCTCGGCTTATCCTTAGGCCCTTGTCTTCTAGAGCCTTCCTCCACTTCTCAAGTCTGCTGTTTAACCCTTCCGCCGATTCTGCAATCAACACAATATCATGCACCAAGGGACGTCCTCTTGTATCCCCCGCGAAATCTCATCCAATATTAAGGCGAAGAGGTATGGGCTAATGGCTGAGCCCTGATGTAGACCTACTTCTACAGGGAAAAACTCTGTGTCCCCCACTGAGGTCCGTACGCGGGTCTTCGCCCCCTCGTACATATCTCTTAAGATCTTATTTTATTTTGTTAACGTTCATAATAATTGTTAGATGAATAAATAATCGTTAATTCCGTTTTAAAATTATACTACAAATTTTATTTTTAGGATGTCATAAGATAATTGTTCATTATTCATTTTAACCAATAGAAAAAGATTTTAGTAAAAAAATATTTTATTTGATTGATTGAAAAGTGTACTAATCGTATTTTTATTAAAGTGTACTATTTTTCTCTCATAATAATTTTTCATAAATCTCAAAGTCAGTATTTCTGTTAACTCACAATCTCACATGAACCTATATATACGAGTACATGTCACATAACTAAAACATATTTGGTATGAAAAACAACTAAGAACCACAAGCCTTGCACATCATTAATTTTCACCAAAACGTTGATTAGCCTCTAAATCATACTCATCCATAATTAGTTCCGTTAATTTTGTTTCTAGAATGACTTGTGGGACAAGTTCTCTAGCCATTGTGAACACAGAAACAGACTTGGACAACAAAGATGAGCAATCGGAAGAACTGCCTAAAGGTCTTATAGAAGAACTCTTGCCAAAACATATCGGGTTTATTGTGGACGGGAATCGTAGGTGGGCAAAGCAAAGAGGATGGTCTGGCAAGTTAGGCCACAATGCAGGAAGAATGATACTCGTGCCTCTTCTCCGACTATGTTGCAAATTAAAAATCAAGGTTGTATCATTTTTTGTGTTTTCGACTGAAAATTGGAGTCGGCCAACTGTAAGTATACCGCTCTCTTTTATTTATATTGTAGTCGTTACACCGTATTATCGTTCGTTCATTTCTCTTTGTCAATGTCCAATTGTGCAGGAGGAAGTTGATTTCCTAATGAAGGTAATCGCAGATTTATTGACGATAGATGGGGAGGAGCTTTTAGCTAGGTACGCCATCAAAAGGCCCGAAGGGTCAATTGTTGTTAGAATCATTAAGATCAAATTAGTATAAAGATTAACTGAATACATTATGATTCGATCAAGATGGTTTTAATTATTTGATCATATTGTATCCAAGATGCATGGTTTCTTCATTCCACTTGAGTTAAGATCATTTTTTCATAAAATCTCATTGTCTTCTTGGTAAACTAATTGTACATATAACTCAGTCTTGGTTGCCGAGTAAGCGTGATGGGAAACAAAACAAAGCTCTCGGAGTCTGCAAAAAATAGCTATACAAATCGAGGATAAATGGAGAAACAATTTAGGGTCGCACATCGTTTTTGCAATCAACTACCGTGGCAAACAAGACATAACTCAAGCTTGCAAGAGCATTGCTACCAAAGTCAAGGATGGTGTTATTCTTCCAAACCAAATCAACGAAAAGATATTCCAACAAGAACTTTATACGAATTATATTAACTTCCCTTGCCCCGATCTAGTCATACGTACAAGTGGAGAAATTAGGCTTAGTAATTTTATGTTGTGGCAGACGGCATATTGCAAGCTTTTTTTCGTGAAGAAATACTTTCCTGCGTTTGGAGAAACTGATCTTATTGAGGTTTTACTTGGTTATTAAGAAACACAAAAACGTTTGAGCGAGATACCAACATTGGATGTATCCGGCCTTGATATAAAAACTTGTTAGTTTCTTAATGTTATGATCGATCGGATTTCCATTTAGACCTGAACTTTTGCTTTTGTATTGTCTCGTGAATAATTCTGACTTGTTCTGGCAAAACAAGCGTTACATGTTAATAAAGACTTTAAGTTTCATATACAAACATCCTGAATTAATTTGTTATACTTCAGCTTAGATCTTATATATTGCCGTGACTAATCAACATTCTCGTATATTGCACCAAGTGCCATGTTATAGTACTATAGATACTCTCCGGAACAAAAAAAGATAACTAATTACTCCTAAAACCTTTAATTTGTGGTATTCTCTCTCTTACTTTTAAATTCACTCTCTTACAAACATCCAATCATAAGCATTCCATGTCATTGTGTGGATATATTTTTGTAAAATTTTTGTGGTTCTAGTATTTCTCTTTCAAAATACATAAATAAAATGTTACAACAACTTAAGTTGGAACATGATGCAATATTGATGCGTACAGCATGCAGAATTCTCTCAAATGTGTAATTGCCAATTGTTTTGCAGAAATTGGGTATGGTCTTGTGTTCAAAGATACATTGTTGGAACTTATAGGTGTTAGAGATATTATTTAAAGTAAGCTTTATCTTATATAAATAATGATATTATTAATGGCTGCTACATTCTATACTTTTATATATATTAACTGATGTTGGTCACGTTGCATAACTGAAAATAACATTTGAATCTTTCAATGTTTTGACCGAACTCTCCTCTTTGACCAGTCAATAGATTGATTTGGTAAACCATGTTCTCACACTATCTCCCAATATTTCCTCAACAATATTGTGATGCCGTTACTGCTCTTAGATGGAGTAAGCTCCAAATCTTTTGATGATTTAGGCATCTGATTAAGCAAGCTCCAAATCGGCTACTACAAGTGCACGTGTTAGTCGATTAGTTGTGTTAACCTTGGGGAGCGATCGGTATTTGGTTTGCACCTCGGTAGTGCCGAAATTCGCTTTCAAGGCAGTGATTCCTTCACGGCACAACTCGGTTCCATCTTTACCTTTTATATAACTTCCTATTTGTGTTTCCTTTTGTTTGTGGTTTCCTTTTGTTTGATACAGAACTTTTACCAACAATTTGAAAGCGAATTTTTTCATTATCATCAGTAAAATGTCTGTATCTTTTAACAAAGTCTTTTGTGATTTGTCAAAATTGGAACCACTTGATGGTACTAATTATAAGCGATGGTCTCAGAAACTTTTGATTTTCTTTGAGCAACTTGAAATTGATTATGTCCTATCTCAAGATGCTCCTGAAAACGAGGCCACTCCTGAAATATCAATTATTCCTCGTATTGGAAATTCTTAAAATGAAATTGATGAAGCAAAACGCAAATTTGAAAAGGATAATAGGACTGCTAGGGGTCACCTTTTAAACCACATGTCAAATTCTCTATTTGATCTTTTTATCAATCAAAAATCTGCAAAAGTTATTTGGGAAACCCTCGAGAAAAAATATGGTGCATATGATGTAGGTAAAAAGAAATACGTTGTTGGAAATTGGTTGCGGTTTCAGATGGTCGATGACAAGCCTATCATGGAACAAGTCCATGTGTACGAAAACTTGGTAACTGAAGTTCTAAATGAAGGGATGAAGATGTGCGAAATTTTGCAAGCAAATGTGTTACTAGAGAAATTTCCCCCACTTTGGAATGACTATCGAAATCAACTCAAACACAAGAAACATGATCTGTCATTACAGGAGCTCATTAGCCACATGAGAACCGAAGAAGCAAACCGGTTAAAAGATAAGCAAATTTCTATCTCTTCTTCTTGTGTTAAAGCTAATTTGGTGGAAACTGCTGGTACCTCTAAAAACAGGAACAAGGGTAAAGAAAAGTATACCAAAGATCATCAAAGAAAGAATTTTACTCCAAGACAAAATGATCACAAAATTCAGAAACCGAAAGGATCTTGCTATGTGTGTGGAAAATCAAGGAATAAAGCTTAATAGTGTAAAGATCGCAAAGATCAACAAAACCAAAATCAAAGGCTTGTTGCACCACAAGCAAATCTGGTTGAAAATGAAATTATAGCTGTAGTGGTTGTGGAAACGAATCTAGTGGAGGATAAACCAGCTTGGATTATGGACAGTGGCGCCTCAAGGCATCTTTGCAACAACAAGAGGCTTTTCCATCAGTTTGAAGAGGTTGCAGATAGAGGGCAGGTTTACATGGGGAACGATGGCACTGCTCGAGTGATCGGTAAAGGGAAAGTATTTCTTAAATTCACTTCTGGTAAAACTTTGGCTTTAAATAATGTTTTGTATGTTCCATCTCTCCAAAGAAACATGGTTTCAGGGAGTTTACTTGTTAGGGCAGGTTTGAATGTCACTTTAGAAGGCGATAAGGTAATAATTACCCGAATTAATGATTTTGTAAGGAATTGTTACGTGACTGATGGTTTATTTGTACTAAACACCGAATCCACTACTAATGAAAGTTCAGCTTATGCTTACATTACCGAGTCTGCTAATATGTGGCATGGTAGAGTAGGGCATTTGAATATTGCATCTATCAAGAAACTTAAAACTATGAATCTGATTAATGTTGTGGATGCAAAAGAATTTTAAAGTGTCCGATATGTGTTGAAGCAAAACATGCTAAAAAATCTTTAAAAATGTTGTATACAAAAGTACTAAACTTCTTGAATTAATACACTCGGATTTGGCTGATTTCAAAAACACAATGAGTAAAGGAGGAAAAAAGTATTATATTACATTTGTGGATGATTATTCTAGATACACAAAAGTTTATCTCCTTAGGTCTAAAGATGAGGCCGAAGAAATGTTTTTAAAATTCAAAGCAGAAGCAGAAAACCAATTAGACAGGAGGATTAAAAGACTTAGGTCCGATAGAGGTGGGGAATATAGCACCAATTTTCTCAAGGACTTTTGTGAGAAAAATGGTATTATACATGAATTTAGTGCACCTTATACTCCCCAACAAAACGGTATAGCCGAAAGAAAAAATAGAACATTAAAAGAAATGATGAATGCTATGTTAATAAGTTCGGGTATGTCTGATAATATGTGGGGTGAAGCTGTTCTTTCAGCTTGTTATATTTTGAATAAAGTGCCACATAAGAAACTAGATAAAACCCCTTATGAATTATGGAAAGGATATCCCCCTAACCTGAAATACTTACGAGTGTGGGGTTGTTTGGCTAAGGTTGCTTTACCTGATTTTAGAAAACCTAACATTGGGCCTAAAACCTTTGATTGCGTGTTTATCGGTTATGCTATAGATAGTGCGGCATATAGATTTATGTGCTTAGATGATAATTCTATTTGTGAATCTAGAGATGCTGAATTTTTTGAATCAAATTTTCCTTTGAAGAAAAATGATAATTCTGCTATTAGTAGTCTTTCTAATTCTACTGCTAGTACTACTTCTTCATCTGTGCATGCATGTTCCACGAGTTTAAATAATCAAGAAAATGAACTTAGAAGAAGTAAGAGGAAAAGAGTTGACAGTAGCTTTGGACCAGACTTTATCACTGCGTTTCTAGTTGAGAATGATAACTTGGACAAAGTTAACGATAATATAGTTTCGGTCTTTTTGTTAGAAGAAGATCCGAAAACGTATAAAGAAGCCCTAACATCTATCGATGCTAGCTTTTGGAAACAAGCGATTCAAAGTGAACTTGACTCCCTAATGGTAAATAACACTTGGGATTTAGTACATTTGCCTAAGGGTTGCAAACCTATTAAGTGTAAATGGATATTTAAGAGAAAAATGAGGCTCGATAATACTATTGAGAAGTTTAAGGCTAGGTTGGTAGTCGTAGGCTACTCACAAAAGAAAGGCATTGACTTTTTTGACACTTATTCTCCAGTTACCAAAGTTGCCACGATTAGATCACTAATTGCCATTGCCTCCATCTATGAACTAGTTATACATCAAATGGATGTAAAAACGGCTTTCTTAAACGGTGATTTGGAAGAAAAAATATATATGGAACAACCTGAAGGTTTAGCGGAACCTAATAAGAATAAAGTATGCAAGCTTAAAAAATCACTTTAAGGCCTTAAACAAGCACCTAAACAATGGTATATGAAATTTGATCATTCTTTAATTAGCAATGGTTTTGTAGCAAATGCATCAGATACTTGTGTGTTTTCAAAGGTGATTGGTTCTGATTGTGTGATTATATGCTTGTATGTGGATGATATGCTTATATTAGGCACTAATATTAGCAGTGTTGTAAATATCGGCCTTGGCGGCCGATATATCACTGATATATCGCTTATCGCGGGTCAACCGATACGTTTTTTCACTAATCGGACAAAAAAATCAGTTTTGGTCAATATCCGTCAAAATCGGTTCTTGGCGGTCAAAATCGATGCTTGGCGGTCAAAATCGGTCAAATCGGCCGATTTTTGGTGGTTAGATTTTCTGCTTATTGTGGTGTTTTCCGGTGGAGAAGCTGTAAAAGAGGAAGGAGATGAAATGAGAAAAAAGAGGCCAAGTCGGCCGCCTAGGTCAACGGAAGACAACAGATTAGCCCATTTTTTGTGGTTTGAATGTCTGGTTTCCTTGGTGTTTCCTTGGTGTTTTCTGATGGAGCTGCAAAGGAGAGAAGATGAAAGTATAAGATATGTTTTCATTTTGACATAACTCTAATAACTTGTGTTTTTAAATGTTTCTTGGCCAGATAACTAGCTTATACAAATGGCATGATGGGTTTTAATTAAGATTTAACCCATATCAGACATAATATAAACAAGCAGGATTACCCGCGCGTTGTTGCGGGTCGTTAATTTTTCTCGCGTTGTTGCTGGATTTTTTTTTTTTTTTTTGCGGGTTTATATTTTCGGCCTCATGTTTAATAGTTTGTATTTTTCTTATATGGGCTTATGTGTTTGACTCATGTTTAAAGGTTTTTTTTTTTGGCTATACGGGTTTTTTTTTTTTGTAATATAATTTTATGGGATTATGTGCGTGTGCTTTAAATGAGAATCGCGCGTTACTGCAGGGCATTTTTTAATTGTATTTTGTGAGGGTTTATTTTTTCGGTCTCATGTTAAATAGTGCAGGTTTATTTTTGCGTTAAAATTTTATTTTTATTTTTTTCTATTTTTTATTTGTGCATGTGCGTTTTTTCGGTCTCATGTTTAATACCTGTATAAGGTCAAGCGTAGCCATATGATTCTCACTATGCACTACTACTCCTTCCCTATGGCGCGCAGGTTAGTTCATTTTCTTTTTGAGGTTGAGTTTTAATAACTCTTAATGGTTTAAGAGCTCTTTTATGAGACGAGCTTGATTAAAACCACCTTAGTGAATGTGAAGGTGGGCCGCCTTCTATGGAAGACTTGGGTGCGTTTGGTTTGTACGCATGAATCACAATCGGTGTCGGTTTAGTAATGGGAGGTGATTTGCACACTCTACCATTTAATTTGCACACTCAAATTATTGTGTCATGGCATTTATACCCTTAACATTTATGTCTTGAATTGCACACTTCACTAATTAATGCAGGGGAATAAATGTTAAGAGACCAACATTTTGATTGTGCAAATCAAAATGTGAAGTGTGCAAATCATTTGCCTTTAGTAATAGAACGAAGAAAAAATTACACGGATCGTCCCTGTGGTTTACCCAGAAATCATGTTTCGTCCCTATTTGATTTTAATTACACTGATGGTCCCTAATTTTCAAACTAATTGCACTGATGGTCCTTATTTTTCAAAAATAGGGACTAACTGTGTAATTAGTTTGTTTGAAATTTGTTACACGGATAGTCCCTATTTTCCAGAATAGGGACTATCAGTGAAACATGTTTGATAAAATAGGGACCATCAATGTAATTAAAATCAAATAGGGACGAAACATGATTTGTGGGTAAACCACAGGGACGATCCGTGTAATTTTTTCTAGAATGCAAATCGAAATGAGCATATATGTGAGATGAAATGATCAAATAGTAACAAAATCTTATGTTGCCTACGTGAAGGTGTGTGTAATAATTTGACTAATCAAAATGCTAATTACCATTTTTCGTAAGTACATAATGTCACCAAGATAATAGCTTAAAATCAAATTTGTTACATCTACTGAAGTGTAAACACTATAATAAAATAGCTAGTAAAACTTTAAAACGAGCTTTGTATAATAGTCCGCTAACAATATTATTCGTAGACACTATTGTTAGCGGACTGTTATACAAAGGTCGTTATTATAGTGTTAAAACTAGTTATGTAACGAAGCTCGCGATTATAGTGTTTACTAGTTATGTTTGGGCTTATCCCGTTTATTATGTGTTTATGTATTTATTCTCATTGTAAACACTTAACTTGGTTTATAAGCAATATACAATTCTACATTACTTATAGTTGTCCCTATTTAATCGCGAAACACTTTCTCTTGAAAACGTAATTATCAGATATCCGTTTCCTCAAATTGATATTTTGTTTCCTTGATAATATATTAACAGTTGGATAAGCTCGAAAGTGAAACAGAGGAATCGGAATCCACAATCGATGGTGACTTAACCAAAATGAAGAACGTAAACATTGCAGAATCGAAAGAAGAAGACGACGAGGAAAAAGCTAAGACAGTAAAAGAGCTTAAGGAACTAAAGAGACAGAATTTTATAACACAATGTCTTCTTTCAACCATGATAGTCCTGACCGTCACTTGGCAGATATCCGAAGTGTCCATCATTTTGAAACTCAAAGATGGAGTCACTCACCCGTTTCGCTCCATTGGTGACATGTTTATGAGAATGATAAGGCCTAAAACAATTGGTAATGATGAAGATACAGACTCGTCGGTCACAAGTAACCTCGCAAGTAATCTCATTGAATCTTCGCCGGTTCATGATCTAAAAATTCCTGAGTTGCCGTGTATTGAGCTGCCTAAACTCGACTTTGGTCTCAATTTAGAAGACTGAGTCGAAATATGGATTGTAACAAAGGATAAGAAAGATTTTTGCTTGTTTTGTTTCGTGATGTTTTGGATATTGTAGATAATTGATTAACGTGCGTTCTAAAGATGTTCTCGATATTATTTGGTCTTTATTCCAGTGTTTAGTATAGATTGTGTTGTAACAGGAAAGGTTATCGCTTGTGTTTGATTGTGAACACAATCTGCTGGTTTTGTTGCAACGCGGACAAGGGTTTTCAACAGCGGGCAAAACTTGATTTAATGTCACAAATGAGTAACTCTATGTTTTGAGATCACGCAGGCTCGGAAGTGGTTACGTAGGGCTCACTGAGTTGCTTCTCCGTCCATGGTACGAAAATCATGTAGGCTTGTTTCTCGGTCCATGGTGCCAAAAAAATTATGTTTACGGTTTTCTTCCGGTGCGACTCAAAAACAGGACTTATAGTCATCTACAAAAGATCCCCAAATCAAGAACCCTAAATTGAAAACCCTAAATCAAGAACCCTAAATCTCCAAATGAACGGGCCTCATCCAACATCCCAAACATAATTCCAATAATCTCCACAATCTCTGTTCACGATTTTTGTAACTAATATTCCATAACAACATTGTCTTCTAAAGATCTATGGAAGCTTTGTAATAGGCAAAAGGAGTGGTTGCAGAAGATGAATGTTAATCGCAAACGAAAGTTTCAAAATCAGGGTCGTCGCTTCGGTATTCTGTTCGTTTCTTCAAAACCCAGATCAGCGATTATTGGAAAGAGGGGGTTCTAAACAAGAACTGGATTGGGAGTCATCATCTGTTTGCTCAAATTGCACGCTTCGATCGGAAAACAAAACGCAACAACCGATTCAATTCCATCAGAAACATCGAATAACACTAAACCTACGAAACAACAAATAACACGGTCACGTAGTCACCACAACGGGAGGACGATCTTATGTTCTGGATTGAATGGTAAGGAGGGGACTCAAAAGCAGTATTGGCTCTGGGCCAATAACAAAAAAATTCACCTCGAAAATCTGATTTATTGGAAAATTATCTGATACTTCAAGTGTAGTTTCTCGACAAAGGTAAGGGATGTTCATCTAATAATTAATATTTTCAGCGTTTTTAAAAAGAGCGGATTCTTGATTTCAAGTGCAAATACATGGGGGTGACTCTGGCATCTGGATTGAATTCAGCACAGAATAGTGACGAGTCAAGGTTAAAGTTTCAAAAATATACGATAGATGGTATTGTATTTTACCAAAACGATAACCTGTTTCACATTAATTTCATTCCCGATGAGCGGAATGATCTGGATCGAATAGATAGGATGCATAATGCATGGAATTCTAATGCATTTTAAAAAGATAGCAGGCAATTGGGGAGAAAGTAGAGAAAACGGTTATTGGTAGTTGAAGAACGCTGATGAAAAATATTGCAATTGGAAGGGGCATGTATTCAAAACATAACAAATAAAAAACTCACATCATTGGTTTCGTGTCTGGTTTCTATCAAGGGAGTCAGATACCAGGTTTTAAAGTTTGTTGAGTTTGCAAATTGGGTACTGATTTTGCTTCATAGACATCCATCTCACAACATGATTATGAATCAGAGGGCGTCGGGAAAAATGATCAGGTTATACATAGTATAAACGAGTCACAAGAGAAGGGGAGGGGATCATGATAAGAAGGGCAAAATGGGTTACGAATGAACGCTCCTGGTTAAATCGGTGGACTCCTTTGAAGATAGGCGAGATCATTGGTGAATCGGCATGGATGGGGTGTGTCAAGGATTGTTATGGGAAAGAAAATTGGACGTTGATGTTGAAAAAGAAATTGAAGATTGTTCTAAACAATGGTTCATGAGAATAATGATGCGCCGGTGGGTAATAATAAATATGTCTAATAATATGGAAGTGTGATTCTTGAGGATTCATTTTGATGGTGATCTTAGGTTTAATGATACCATTGAGATAATTCGGTTGTTAAACCCATCGACTTATTTTAACGTCTCTTTGGAAGTTATATCCGAGTTGCAAATGATTCTAGCATTTGTCTCCATCTCTACGCCCCGGGTGGTAATGATCGAAAACATTGCTAAGGTCTTGTTCTACGTGGCCTTGATTCATGTTGGTCCTCAAATTCTGACGAGCTTAGATTCTGAAAAGCGCGTAGAAGCTACAGAGATCCCAAAGGGATATATTCAAGGAGGGTCGTTCTCTCTCGCGCAATAACATATGTGGAAAATATTAGTTTACAAAGCGATTTCAGTTTTGGAGTTATTATGGCAATGAAAAGAAACTATTCTCCTACACAATGCATTAAAAAGAGTAAAAAAGAATGCCCGGGTTAGATCTCATTGCATTTAGTGGTACGTTTCATCGGGTTCAACAGCGGGCAAAACTTGATTTAATGTCACAAATGAGTAACTCTATGTTTTGAGATCACGCAGGCTCGGAAGTGGTTACGTAGGGCTCGCTGAGTTGCTTCTCCGTCCATGGTACGAAAATCATGTAGGCTTGTTTCTCGGTCCATGGTGCGAAAAAAATTGTGTTTACGGTTTTCTTCCGGTGCGACTCAAAATCAGGACTTATAGTCATTAATGTTGCTAGAACATCATTGAGCAAGGAACCATGTTAATTTTAGAAAGAAAGTAGTCTAGTTTGAATATGAAAATTTGCGGATGTTACCCTTGAAGTTTACTGTTTGACAGTTCAAGCCCTTGCTTTCTCCTCAACTAATCATATATTGACTTTTGACTAATCACATTAGTACGTTAAGATAACTTAGAGAATATTAAATGGGTTTGTTAGAAAGCGTTAAGAGTTAAAAGTAAAAAAAGAAAATGAATTTACTATGTACCATGAAAAAAGGTATAAGAAGTTAACGGTACGAACATCGCTAGAAATGTACATTTGAGGATGGTTAGGAAAGAATTGAAAACGATAACGATAATCAATGAGTTCAGACACATCTGAGTTAAAAGGCTGGCTTCACCAAGCAACTTGAAGAAAAAAAATCGCATCTTTTCATATTTTTTTTTTCCCAAGTATAAGATTTTGTAAAGATATATTGTTACTTGGTAAAAAGGTACAAGATTTTGCACAAAATCTCTGGTTGAAAGATGCAAACAAGATTGTTCACATTTATAGGTTTGACTTTGAATGAAAATGTCCTAGTCCAAGAATAAAGTTTGAGTAAGTGCCTTTGTATTTTGCATGTTATTGACGGATAGAAATGAGAAACAAATCAACTCCATCCACTAGCTCCATATGCTATAAGCCACAAAATGTATATTAGTGGCAGCACTAGATACTCGCTGTAGCAAAAAGTGTTGCTCAGTTTTTTCTTCAGGAAAAGCAATTTATTACCAACCTGTTTTTTTATTTGTGTCGAAATGACCAACGTACTTTTTTGTACTTACTACACCCACGTAAATTCAAATTTCGTTCGATATCAACAATATGACCATAAAATGACTATATTACCCTTGTCATCTCTACATCCACTCAGATCAAAAGACAAGGGTAATATAGTCATTTTATGGTCATATTGGTGATATCGAACAAAATTTGAATGTACGTGGGTGTAGTAAGTACAAAAAAGAGTATGTTGGTCATTCCGGCACAAATTAGAAAGTAGGTTGGTAATAAATGGTTTTTACCTTTTTTTCTCTTTTAACTTAACTCAAAAACATTTACATTATTATTTCTCCATTACTCATGTTATAAGATATTCGCAGGTTTCACACTTAACCCAATAAGACATAAATAAGACAAATAAAATGACCGGATAACTTGCGATGGTGTTTTTGGCGTAGGGGCTTATTACGCGAGCCCTCGTTTACCTGGTTCCATAACATTGCGTTATAAGGCTATAACACGCCTTATAACAACTCGTACCGAGTGCTCTAACGTGCTACTAACACCTAACCGTTTGGTAACAAAATGGGGTTTAATTGTTTGAATGGTTCATATTAGAGGTGGCAAAATGAGCGTATCGGGCGGGTTCGGGCAAAGGGTCAAACGGGCAACGGGCTAAACCGGCGCGAGTCAAACGGGTGATTTTTAAACTTGGGTCAAACGGGTGCATGCCAAACGGGCACGGGTCAAACAGGCAAAGAGTCTAAATTTTTGGTTTTTAGGTTTTTATACGTTTGTTTACGTTTTGGCACGTTTTTCTACGTTCTTGTGCGTTTTTTTACGTTTTTGAACGTTTTCGCTCGTTTTCGTACGTTTTCTACGTTCTTGTACGTTTTGAACGTTTTTATACTTTTTTCTACGTTTTCATCTGTTTTCGTACGTTTCATCCGTTCTCACACGAATTCGTCCGTTTTCATACGCTTTTATACAAATTCGTCCGTTTTCATACGTTTTTGTACGTTTCGTATGTTTTCTTTCATTTTCATACGTTTTCGTCCATCTTTGTACATTTTCCACGCTTTTCTATGTTTTCGTACGTTTTTATCCATTTTCGTACGATTTTGTCCGTTTTCATACAAATTCGTCCGTTTTCATACGTTTTTGTACGTTCTTGTACTTTTTTATTCGTTTTCGTATGTTTTCATAAGTTTCTTACGCTTCCGTACGATTTCGTCTGTTTTTGTACGTTCTGTTTTCATACGTTTTCATATAAATTCGTCCGTTTTTTTATGTTTCGTATGTTTTCGTACGTTTTCATCCGTTTTCATACGTTTTCGTCCTTTTTGGTACATTTTTATACTCTTTTCTATGTTTGTGTATGTTTTCGTACGTTTTCATCCGTTTTTCTACGTTTTTGTACGATTTCTTTCATTTTTATAAAAAATTTTGTCCGTTTTTGTTACTATTTTCTATACGTTTTCCTTACACGTATATTGTCTGTTTAAATTTTTTTTTTTGTTATTGTCATTTTTATACGTTTTTATGCCTTTGGTCGCCGTTTATACATTTCACTGTTACCAATACGGTACAAAACCGTATAAAAATATATAAAAACTTATCATAACGTACACATACGTAATAAAAATTACATAAACATAGGAAAAACGTTAAATATAAGTCATGAAACCGTACAAAATCAATAAAAACGTATAAAAAAAAACGTACACAAACGTATACCAAAACGTAGAAATGTAAAAAGAATTAGGAGAAAACGTTAAAAACAAACAAAATAAGGACGATCATACGGATGAAAAACGTACTGAAAACAGGGAATTAAAACAGATGAAAGCGGACGGAAAACAGATGATAAACCGGCCGAAAAACTGATTGAAAAGTAAGAAAAAAAGATTTGGTAACGTAAGGAAAACGTTTGGAAACACGTAAGAAAACGTTTGATTGAAAAAGGAAAGAAAAAAACGGGATAAACGTAGAATAGAGGAAAAACGTAGGAAGGGAGAGAAGAAAACGGATGAAAACGTACGAAAACAGATAAAAATGTACAAAAGCGTATGAAAATGTACGAGAACGAATGAAGATGTATGAAAACGTACGAAAAATGAAAAAAATGTACAAAAAGGACGAAAACGGAAGAAAACGTACGAAAACATAGAAAACGGACGAAAACGTACGAAACTTACGAAAACGTACGAAACGTATGAAAACAGATGGAAACGTACGAAAACGTAAAAAACGTACAAAACGGAATTGTATGTAAACTGTTTGAAAAAGAACATACGAAAAAAGTCCAAAATCGTAAAGGAAAAGTAAAAAAACGGTCAAAAGTTACAAAAACGTACGAAAACGGTTTTGGAAATGAACGACAACGTACGAACTACATTTAAAACGATAAACCGGAATGAAAACGCAACGTATAAAAACGAACGAAAACGTATAATAACGTACAAAAATGTAAGAAAACGTATAAAAACGGATTAAAACCAACTAGACTTACCTATAGTATTAAGGGAGACCAAACTAGACCCAAGTTTAACCAATGGGGAAAAAAAATACCCATCACATATTTTTTATCTCTGCCCATAATACCCGCTTATTCAATTCAAAGCTTTTGTGTTGCCCAAATAGCCCAATTAGAATAAAAGACAATATCCATTTAGCCCATGATGTTAAAAAATGTCAAAATAGCCCAAGTTAAGTTGTATGAGTATGATTTGCCGCTTTTAATTCATATGGTTTACATCTAACATGACATAATTTTGAATGTTTACACAATTGACAAAGCCGATAGGCAAGATCATGACTAAAAGATAGTGAATTTAGCTCCAAAGTAACCCAAGATGCTATTAGTTCAAACAAATGTATATAGTGTTTAGCTCATGTCGACCACCTTTAGTCGTAGCCTCAATGTTATTAGAGGATAGTTTAGTAGGCCCAAGCTCGTTCGTGGGCTTAGGGTTTATTAGGGTTTCTAGGTTATGTAACCTTTATATATTGTGTCTCAATAAACATTATAACATACGGGGTTTTCATCATCTAACATGGTATCAGAGCGGGTCTGATCCTCAAACATAGATGGCTAAGTTTAGCCGCCTTTTTTATGCCACCCTGTCTAACCCTAGCCGCTATCTTTTATCCTTTTTCAAAAAAAAGTCTATGCTTTGTTTTATTTGTTTCTTTTCTTTTTGATGTTGCTGCATGATGAAGATTAAACTCTGCAAGCTGTCGGATATCGTCATCAAAATTAATTATTTGCTTTACTACTTTTGTTGCTATCACTTTGTTTTGCTTTTGTCGCTGCAGATGAAGATTTGTCTCCGCTTGCTGTCGAAGGTCTTCATCAACAAAACTTTTATTGTTTAATGTTATTATAGCTTTCTCATCCAATCCGAGCTTTCGCGATTTCGCCATTCGAATTACGTGTAAGTATTAGAGGATATAACGGCCCAAGCCCGAATATGGGTTGGGTCCATTATAGTTTCTGGTATGTTCTATGTTGCACTATAAATAATATCAATAATAAGCCCAATTATTTCCGTATTAAAAACAAAAACTGCAGCCCATTATTTCGGCAATAACTCCCAAAGCGTAAGGTGTTAAATGATGAGGCCAGCGGCCTGGCATCGTAATTAAATTCTGAAAAAAAACATACCGGAATCGCAGATGTAGCCTTAACGATGCGCCGTAACAAATCGCATGATTCATAAAACAACATTGGTTCACTATGTTGCTTATAACTCTCAAGCCGCTAATATTTAGATGACGTCGTCAGCGACCGTGAATTTATAATTAAATTTTGAAGAAAATGCAATTGGATTCGCCGCCTCCACTAGTTGGATGCACCTTCACTCGCCGTTATAAGTCTAAACGGTCGTCGGAAAAAAAATCTATTTTTATTTAGATTACATTTATCCGATGGGACTGGTTATTGTCTATGTCTTAATTATATATCAAGCTATCTATCTTTATTTTTACGTTTTAAGTAATTATAGTTTACATTTCAATTCGCGTTTTCACGATTTCACCGCTCAAATTGTGAGAAAGTATTAGACAATAGATTATAAAGCCCGAACTCGTTTATAGGTTCGAGTGCTTTGAAATTATCTATGCATTATATATACTACATGTAAAGGAGAATGGCACATCCTTCCTTCATAAATGCACAAACTTAACTGTAAGTAGTACATGTTACAAAGTTTATGGTACAAATAAATACTACAAAGCATTTTTTCAGCATTAATTACTTCTTAAACTTGGGCTGGTTAGTCTTTTGATGTTAATGTTGTCATGGCAGTTTGCCAGTGAATAAAAGTAATCAGATTATGTTAAATTTGGAATCACGAAATGCAAACTAATTAGTATTACAGATGGAATTGCCAAGAAATGTAGGTTTGTGCATTTTGCAATGAAATGTAGTTTTGTGCAAGCAAACAATCAAAATGCATTTGTCAAATTTGACTTTAAAATGCAGTTAGGAAAACTAAAAGTTCTAATGCATTTTGGAAAGCTCAATTGGACTAACCTTATGGATATGCATTTTGGACATTCAATATATAACGGTTTGAAAATCTACACTTTGGAAATGCAATTAATTTTTTAAACTCATTTTGACTTTAAAAGGTCAAACTGCATTAGGTTGTGCATTTGGATAGTCAATATACATTTTGGGATATGTAGTTTGGCTTTAAGAAACTCAAACTGCATTAGGATACAACATCCATGTACATGAGGTATGCAGTTTGACTTTAAAAACTCAAATTGCATTAGGATCTAATATACATGTACATGAGGACATGCATATCCAAACATCTCTTTTAACTAAAATATGCAAAACGCAGAATCAATGTACACATAAATTATGCAGAATTAGAGTTGTAGTTGGTGCAACTATTAATTTCATAACCACAAGAAAGTTAAATGAGTTTAAAGGATGGGATACAACCTATACAAATCATAGTTAGTGGGTACAACCCATAGAGATCAAAGTTAAATGTACAAAGACCCACATAACATAGTTAAAGTTACATGTTTTTTCAACAACACAACAGATGAATATAAGCTTCACAAACACAAGCTGCTCCTACACCATCTCCTTTTCCCTTTCCTAGTAACATCTACACTTGCTCCAACATCTTCTTTAATTTTTTTATTCCAACTTCCTTATTTGGAATTTGTTTCCAAGTTTTCATTGCTACAAGGCCCAAAGCGTAATTCCTTAATGGAGTTAGCCTTTTAGTTGGAATAAGAAGAGTCAAGGAACCTGCACTTGCTCCTACATCAGCTTGTACATCTTTGGGGTTGGACCTCAACTTAGCTTGGTAAGAATTGGAACTTAAACTTGTTCTAGGTGTAAGATGTTTGGAGCTGGAAAGTTTTTTAACTATAAGACTTTTGGAGCTTGACCTAGATTTAGCTTTTGAAAGTTTGGAGCTTGAAGTATTTTTACCTTGAAAACTTGTAGAGCTTGACCCTGGTTTACCTTTAAAACAGTCCTCTGGTCATCTGAACTTAAATCATCATACCACTTTAAAAGTTGTGATGGAATAGTAGTTGTAGACTTTGAGGTAACTTTTTTCACATGTTTTTTTTTGTTCACAAGTATCATCAAAGCTACAAGTGTCCTCAAAGCTTGAGTTTAATGTATCATCCAAGCTTGTCTGAAAGGGGTGAGTGCTTGGAGAAATATCATTAGAGCGTGTCTCTAGTGTTTCAGTACTTGCAGGAATATCATCAGAGCTTAAGCTTATGTCTGAGTCAATTATTATGATTTTTGCAAATGTGAACTATATTAGAGTTTTGCTATATCCTCCTATACTATATTCCTACATATCTTCCAACACACACAATAATATTTTATATTTTTTTCTCCACTTATTATCTCTTCGCATCTAAACCGTCAGTTCTAACACTTGTCAAGATCCTGTGAGTAGGAATATAAGTAGGAACAACTTGTAGGAGGATATATCACTTCTCAATATATCATCATCAAAAAACTTTATAAGTGTTACAAGATGAAATTCAATTACATAGTGAACATGCTCACATGCCAATCTACTACAGAGGAACTTCAAACATAACAGCTGAGATACTAACTAGGCCATTCAATACATTCACATTTTCACATTGGAATCATTACAATTCCTGAA